>CM050409.1:20710366-20902866 GCA_027580255.1 Therioaphis trifolii
AGACTAGAGATTATAATTAGCGGTATTATTTATTTTTATTTCACGTGTTTTTTTTTTTTTTTTTTTTTTTTTTTGCTTCGAGTGGATATTATTATTATTTTGAGAAGAAATCGCTGTAGTGAATATCAATGGGTTTTCTTTTGTTTTTTCGTATGGTCATCAGTAGTGAATTTTCTTCTTCGCAGTTGTACACTCATTCATTCAACGATCGTTTGATTCACTAAACCGATTCTCATTGGGCATTTCTCAAAAGGTAATAATTGTTTTTTTTTCTTTTCTCCAATTTGATTTATATCTGCGTTGTACACTAGAACTTTTTCCAAAACTTCAAATAGACAGTCGATTCGATACGTCTATTGAAATAAGCTTGAATAAAATCGATTTCAGGCAACACAATCATGTGAAAGTATGATTACAAATATTTGATCATACAACAAAATCCGGGAGTCTATACACAATACAAATCCCCGAGAACAAATATCGCACTTACGAAATTTCAATCAAAGTGTATCTACGTCACACGTATTTCAAGCACACGTTTATAATTTACGATTTTTTTTCCAATTATCATTTACACTGAAATCAATAGTAGCAATACGTTCGATTTCGGCATTAATGATTTTAACGTCGTCGGCATATAATATAGCTGGGCATAAAGTTAGTTTTCTTAGCGCAGTGTTTGTGTACGGTTAGTACGATACATCTCTCCAACTCTCGAACAGCTCACACTGGCGAACTTCAGGAATGCATTTATACGTGCATCGATCCCTGCATTAATTTTTTATCCGTTCAAATAAAAATATTTCATGGTTTTATGCAGTGCCGTAGACAAGGGGGAGGCCACCAGAACTATTTTTTCGTGAGCTGCAAAGTCGTAGTGTGGTGTGCAGAAAATATTTAAAAAAGCTGGTAAGTGAGATGATGGTGGTACAAGTTCGTCCTTCATCACTTCGGTCCTCGGACAAGATATTGGTGATGAATGTATTAAGTTTTAAAGAAATGATGACTCATTTCTTTAGTATAAAACGATTCTGAGCAAAGCTTCAGTGTAATATAATATATTATTCTTTAAATACTGTTTACGTATTTTACGGTTATTTGTATAATTTTTGGTGAGTTATAATAATTTATTAAAGTGTGTATAAAAAAAAATCCTGACTCACGATTTTTGAATTTTTGTTAGGATAATTAGGTAGGTATATGAGTAAGGTCATTTTAAATTTTCAGAACTTTTTGTCAAATATTTAAAATTATATTACATAAAAACTTTCAAACAATTTGGTAAATTAAAAGTTCTATATTTAAGTCAAAAGTACTATAATTGTTCTGAAAATGTTGTCCAATATAAAAAAGTATGTATTTGATATTGGATAAAATTTTCAAGTTTCTAGCTTCAATACTTTTCGATTTATGACTAAATACCTAAAATCTGAACAGTGAAAATCTCGTTTACGGCGGATTTTTACCAATTTTACCGTTTTTACTCAGTTTTTCGATCGCTATTCTTGATTACTGGAAAAACTATGGAGATTTCGGAAAAATGACCTCTTTAAAGTGCCATCTCAGTTCAATTTCGAATCTAAAAAGTTGTTGGACGAAACTTTTGGACAAGGATTTCTATACGAAAAAGTGTTTACAGAAAAAAAAAAAAATAAACATCATTGTAAAACCATAAGATCCTTCGCTTCACTCAGAATTTAAAAAATAAACATCATTGTAAAACCATAAGATCCTTCGCTTCACTCAGAATCTAAAAAAATTATGTCATTAACAAATTAATATTACAAAAAATGAATGTATGATAAAGTATCTGTATTTAATTTGTATTCATAAAAAGCTAATTTTATTTCACTTTGAAGTAACAATCATCACTATAAATGGAACTACGGTCCAGGCCAACTGGGCCTTTAATCAGGCTAATCGACCCCTGGTTAATGGTTACGTAATATATTAATGCACGTGTACAAAAGGAAAACATATATTTGAAAATGAGTAAAAACCCTCAGAATAATTACCATTTTTTGAGTACATTAGATCAATATTATTTGCTCTAAATTATTGTCAGTAGTATTGGGAATATTGTATTCATTTTTAGAAAATGAAATTATGACGTAAAGTTAGTTAATAAAAAGAAGTTTTAATTATTGAATTAGTAACCTAAAAATAATATATTCCACGACCTAATAGAAATATGGTTATAAACATCAAACAATATTAAGCTGATATCGACATGATAGATGCCTTAGCGTGATAATATAGATTGTTAACTTAACAAAACTTAACAATTTAACCAAACGGTATTTAATTTAAACGTCGTATAATTAATCAACTAGTGGTTAACTTGCTAATAACATACTTTGGAAATTCAAGCAATTACTTGCTATATGTTATATGATTGAGTGTGACGATGTTCTATGGAAGTTTCATTGCATAATTTTCTAATGGGTAGGGTATTTTTTTTTTGTATCATCTATGCAAATACCAACCCAATAGTTGTGTTTAACTATAATCCTTATGGTAGGATAAGATCTGTGTGTTTGAGAGTTTTTTTTTTTCATAAACAAAATTTATCAATGGCACAACTGTTTTTATGAAAAAGAAATGGTGGTAATACGATCATCAATTAATTGTATAAATATTATTTTTTAAACATTTGTCCTGGTCGGTATAATATTAAAATGTATTGATCATATCAAATTAAACAAAGTGTATTCGAAAGATATTTGATTTTTGAATTTAAATAGTTATCATCAAAGATGTGTGCACGTGTTCATTGTTGTCTGTCAATGAGCAAATGAGTTATAAAGTTAATCGGTGATGAGTATGTTTGTAGCATAGCGTTGCAAAAACTAGAGCAAAAAATTAGTGCCTCCCCAAAAAAAAAAAAAAACGTTTTCTCTGGCTACGGTACTGGTTTTTTGTGTATAAATCTGGCAAAACGCCACGGAAATATTTTCATTTAAGTGTGAAAATCAGAATGTTTCGTTCCGGGCAGTTGTCACTGGATTTCTCAGAATTATTCCGACTTTTCCTCGGGAACGGCTCTCCCGCTGATATCTCCGAACGAGATTGCTTGCTGTATCTTAATGAACTTTTAAAGTCTTGTTGCTCGGCTTTTCGCCATTTGCGGCGGACGCATTGTTTTTTTCACTCAATTTTTTTTGTTTTGTTTTCTAAACGAAATTAATAATTATAATAGTATGATTATGTATTTTAATAAAAACTCACGTGTGAACGCGTTGTCAAGAGAGAAATTTGCATCACCATGTATACGACTGCGTAGGAGATCATATAAATTTTAACTTTTACTAATTAAAACAAATTATTATGTTAATTTTAATAAAAATAAACTTTTTATACATTTATTTTGTAAGTTTCTATTCAATCAAGTCACCAGTCAATCTAGATTGTGTAGCTCATCAACATTTGTGTCATATTTGGCAGCTAAAAATAATTCCATTAAAGGTTTTGTATTGCTATGTGTTACAAAACTAATTTATATTATTTATAGTGTCCAATTATTAATTATCTTGTTTTCAATAATTCAATAATTCATGACTTTCTCGATTCCTGGAACGTGTACGTCAAATGCAATATTATGTTTTTATTAAATTCCTTATAAAATATTTCTTTTAACATACAGTAAATGACGTGTTTTCAGAGAAAATGTGAAAAAAAAATTACTATAAATACTGCAAGACTGCAAGACTCTTGCAGTGTGGGTCTTGTTTTGATCTTGGTCTTGCAGACTCAGTCTTGGTCTTGATCTTACTGCAAGACCAAGACTGAAAGACTCAGATAATGTTGCCCATCACTAAACAGCACGCGTGAAAACAACACCGTAGTCCCGCTCGGGGACTAGAAACATATCGTTGGTGTGATTGTGTTTCACAGTGGAGTGCATAGCCGTCCCAAGGGAGGGGCAAATGGGACAAGTGCCCCAGGGCGTTCAAAGTACTATGAATTTGGGGGGCGTCAATTTATCATACAAATTAATGAAATAGAATTTAAATTTAAAAAAAACAATAATTGGTGTTCCATATTACAATTCTTTTTTTATACTGTAATATCAAAGACGAGTAGGCATTAAATTGTTTGTGTGCTATTAAATATAAAATGGTATAAACAATGAGTAAGACTACTGTGTTACATACCTACAATAATGTATTATAAACCTCAATATTACCAAAGGACAGATGTAGGTACTAGGTACTGCATAGCCTATAAAGGTATGATTTACACGTGAACTAAAACTGAAACTACGTATTGTTTCGAGAAAATAGTAATTTTTTTCTATAACGCAGCCATAATAATGACATCGGTGTCAACCTCGACAAAGTCATAAAAACAGAATAAACAGGTAGTTACATGTATATAAATAAGATTAAAATAACATTTAATGAGCAGGGGAACCTTTATGTTGATATGACATTGTATTTAATATGTTTATGGAATGAGGTTTTATATTTTTTAGATGAGAGGGGGGGGCGTCAAATATTGTTGCCTCAGGGCGATAATGGTGGTTAGGACGGCACTGGTGGAGTGGAAAAGTGAAAACCCATGATTTTACTACTGTAGCGAATAAGTGTAAAGACCAGAATAAATTTAAGATCGAACGCGTGTTCGAATCGAAAAACTATTAAAAAAAAAACAAAAAAAAAACGAAGTAAAACAGGCGGACGGAAAGAAAAAACAAAACGACATGGACGCGTGACGGAAAGTATTGTGAACACCATATATCATTGCATAATGTGTACCCGAGTGTTTTACGCTCTTTTTTTTTTATTTATTTTTTATTTTCTATATCATATTTATTCGTACCTACTTCGAAACGTATACATATATACATATACATATACGTTACTCTAAGTAGCTGTTGGCGTTTCGCGAACAAATTGCAACTGCGATTTTCCGCTTAGCCGTCAACGGCGTATTACACACGCACTGTAAAACCGGATCATCCGGTCCGTGTATCCAGCACGTATTCACGCGGACGTATTTCGTTTTGTTATTATTTAATTTATTTTTATTTATTTATTTATTATTATTATTTTTTTTTTTTTCAAAAAGCTCCTTTTATGCGATCCGAACGTACGCAAGCGCACACGCGCACGGGCTGACGGGCGCGTACAAAAGCGCATTATATCAAATACCCCGATACGGTGTCGCCATAGGGAATTTCGCGTTTAATCGAACGGTCGTCGAAACGTTGACGCGTCGTGGATATCGTACGGAACACGACCGAAGAAACTAATAATCTGACTTAACCGTGATATTTTTTTTTCTTTGATGATGATAAAAAAAAAAACAATTGAAAATAAAAATAAAATGTTGTCTCTGTACATATTATGAATACACGTTGCACGACGTGTATTTTTTCCTCGTCACGTCTGCACGTGTAAAGACGAATTAAAATTCACCAACCGTATTTTATCACTACTATTATTATTATTATTATTTGTATTAGTATTCAGTTGTGGATGTTTCGCGAGTACTCGCGTGCAACGCACCATTTTCAGAAAGCGTTAATATCACGAGGAAAAATCAATTATTAGTTTAATGCGTTTCGAATTTCACTGTTTGGTTATAATCACGATATATGGTTAATACGGTTTTAACGATCGCACCGAGAGTATTAAACAGAGAGATTATTTCATCGTTCCATACTCGTTTACTCGGTTAGTTTCGGGTGTTTAACATATTTTTCTATTCAGCGAGTTTGGGAAATGTTTTGCGTCAAACATTGAGAAAACTTCAGATCTGTTATTATTTTATATCTGGGTGATTTTAAAGTCGTATACATTTTTGAAAAAGTAACCTTTGGTTATTTTAACAGAACAATATGGAAAATAACTTATTTTTGTTTGGGAACGTTTTGATTTCTGATCATTTGTTTCTGTGAAATATACGTTTAAATGTTGAACTCGAGTGAATTTTAGAGCACCTTTTATTTCCACGGGATCACACTTGACCTGTAATCTACATTCAATTAAATTGTAATTCTTACATTCGTACTGAATGTAAAACTGTAAACGTAATAATATATTAGGCTAATAAACTTAGTAGTTATCGTATCAGAGTAGTCGAGTGTAACCAGGCGTCACTACCGACGCACAATGTCACCGGTTCAAACCTCGGTCACGGGCTGCTCTCTCTCTCTCTCTCTGGACAGGCGAATGTCTAGAGAGAGCGGCCGCCATCTCCCCTGTGCAGAAAGCAACGGGAAACCACTGCATAGTAACGCCTTCCTTCCCTAGTAACAACTTCTTTTAGTTGCCCAACGTTCGTGATCGGACAGGCACTTAAAGAAGAAAAAGTTATCGTATAACTCGACGATTGGCGATAAGGTATATTAATGAGTTGGATTAGCGTTTCTGTAAAAGGTTATTATATACAACCAATTAAGATAACATTTAAAATAACTGTAGTTCATTTCAAAATTGTTAAGAGCACTATTTATTTATTTATTTATTTTTTACAATTTATTCCTTAAAAATAAACAGGGGTAGTTGTTCCAAATTCTTTGAAATCCGATTAAAAAAAAAAAAGTTCGAACTTTACCAACCTGAAACTAAAACGATAAAACAATCAACCTGTATTAAAACGATTATACGTCGTGTTCCACCGGGTCAATGCAGCGTTCGCGTGTACTCTAAAGGTCTTGAAAAATTATCTACACTCCATCTCTCTCTCTCTCTCTCTCTCTCTCTCTCTCTCTCTCTCTCTCTCTCTTTCCCTCTCTTTCTTTCTCTCTTTCTTTCTCTCTCTTCCTCTTAAATCATTTCGCGTTTGTGTCCTACAAAATATGCATTTTTGTACGGAGCACCCTTGTGCACACACCGAGTGTAATATCGTAACGCGTTATGCATGAAAAAGGTAAGGACAAGCAGCCTAGTAAAATTAATTATGGTAAACGCAGACGTATCGACAACACGCCCGTGGCGATTTAAATTTTCTCGGAATAAAAACCTATTTCGGGAGTCATGACCCGTTCCGAAACGGAACGATTAATCTCACCGGCGAGCACTAAATTCCCAGATGCTTTGACCGTCGCGCGCCGTCCGAAATCAATACACCGACCAAACGCTTGGCACTACCACTACGGGCCTCACGTGTTGTCCAGCAGGGGCTTAGCACTTGACTCGTGACGCGAGCGAAGCGTGTTTTTTCAAAAATAACACGACGTACGTTTGAAAGCCAAACGTTCCAGGGGAGTTTACTGTATTGTTCGTTTTGTCTTTGAGTGTTTTTCTTTCCTTCGAATCGTGTGATTTCAACATCGAGTACCATTGATCGATTTTAAAACAATTATTGTTCGATAAAGTAAGAACATTTGGTTCGATTCAAATTTAGTACACGCGATTGTGTGCACCTAACCTTTTGTCCTTTTTGGGACTTAAATAACGGTAATTTTGGTCGATGACGTCAGTGGATGTATGTTTTTATGGGTATGTTTTTATTTATTTATTTATTATTATTTTTTTTTTTTTTGAGAATATTCTCGTGACATATTATGACCGTTACTCGTGTATAATTCGCCGCACACTGAACAATTTTTTTCAACTCGAACTCAATCAGTGTAACGAATCAAAACTCGATAAATGTCGGACGTGTGTTTGAGCTTTTTATTACATTTTTTGTATAATTTTCGTCCGACGAACACCGTCCCCGTTATATTATGTACACTTGTAATGTCACGTGATAAAGGTCATGACGACCGATCGACGTGGCCCGAGGTGTCATCGACCGACCGATCGTCTGGCACGGTCACGTTACACGCCCGGGCGCGAGTCACGTGCGCGCGTCGTATTTTATAATAGGGGTGCGCTTCCGTTCCGCCAAAGCTCGACATTTGTACAAATTTACAGTCGCGTGAACATGCCTTTTCCCTCGGTTATCTCTTTGTGTGCGATTTCACCGCGTGCAGTCGGAATAAGAGAGTAGTACCTACCTATACACACACACACGCACACACACACACACACACACACACACACACACACACACACACACACACACACACACGACGCATATGCGACGCTCACAGACACACGCGTGCGCATAATATATTATTATGTACAATCGTTACGGAAAACCAAACCCTAATAAAACAAGTGTTCGTGTGTAGGTTTTTCATTTTTCGTTTTGTTTTGTATTTTTATTATTTTTTGTTTTTTATTTTTATTTTTTATTTTAACGGCGGGATTCAAATGCGATTCCATAAAGTACGAACGTCATAAACGTGCATGACAATGTAATAAATCATTACCACCGCGTGCATATTATAACCGTCGCATTGTACGCGTGCGCGCATTCTTTTCGATCGAATATTATGATATCACCGGTAATAATTGTAGTATTATTATAATTATTATTATTGTCATCGTACTTGTATATACGAGATGGATCACAGAGTGGAGTGTTTTGAAAAAAGTGACATTAAAATTTCGACATGTTTTCGGATCAAATTATTTATTTCACACGTAAGTGTTCTAAATTTTTAGTTGCAGAGTTCAAAAGTGTTTGCTGGATATTTTTGATACCTACTGAAAAAATGCAAAAAAAAAAAATTTAAAAATATTTGAAAAAATATGAATTGACCGAAGCGCACACAGTAAAACACTAGGTATGTACGTATTTCTGTCAGCGGAGTAGATTGTTCTAGATACGTACGTAACAATTTTCAGCGAATCTAAAATCATTTAATTTCGAATATTAAGTATCGCACGATGTATATGAATATGTGTTTTTCAACTTGAATTCGGAACATAAATAAATCCTAATCGACCCTTAATTTCCAGGGTTCTTATTACGCTTGCAGATACTTCCTTAGATTTAAACTCACATTTGAATATTAAGTGAGATGCCAAGACCAAAGGATCCAAGTCTGAACGAGTGGTCGATTGATACGAAAAAAATTTGTCTGCGTCGGTTATAATCTATGAGATTGTTAGGATTTTTCAAAACAAATATATCATTCATATTACTATGGTGTTTCCGCAAAATTTAGAGAAACAAAGAGCTGAAATGTATTTTATATAAATGTATTTGTCTTTTGTACAATCTGCACATGAAAATATGCAGCTGTCAAAGGATTACCGAGTTTTGTTATTCCCATAGACGTAATTCTGTTATATTTATGGTTATTCCGTGGTAGAATTGCATTGTTTTTTTTTTCTGTGACACTACACATTGCCACATTGCACAACGATCAAAGGAGTTTGCATACAAAGTCTATACAGTGTGTTCACGAAAAGAGGTACCACTAAATATTTCAGTTCGATGACCTTGTATTGAAATGGGGTTTTCGCCGAATGAAAGATAGTACTTAAATACACATTATCAGATAAGTTTCAAATTTTTAACACATACGACGCGCGCATGCGCGTAACAACTTACTTTTTTTTAAATGGAAACACCAATTTTTTTTTACAGATTCGGATAGAGTATTTTTTTCTAAACAATTTTTGTATAAAAAGTTTTTTTCTAATTACAAAATTAGCGTATAAAATTTAACGATGAAATTCAATAATTTGTAATTTTTACGAAATTTACTAAATTCAACTAATTGTTATTATTACTTTGAAAATCGAAATAATATAACCCATATTGTTAAATAACTATTTATACATAGATAAGATAATAAAAATAACTGGCGGCATTTGCCAGTACCTAATTAAGATAGTAAATCCTGTTCAGTGTTCGGTATACATTTATTTTATAAATAAATACTGATAAATTATTTTCGCCCTAAGCCATATTTGTTTTAATTATTTGAAACTTGTCTTGTGACAATTACTGTTCGTGTTACATCGTGTTTTTTTGGTTCTGGTTTGGTTTCACATCTTTTTCTAAAAAAATTGTTATTGTTGGCATATGTAAAAAGAAATTTCTTAAAATGAATAACAGTGAAAAAGTAGAACTTATTCTTATTTTTGGCGAGTGTAATCGTAGTTCTCGACAAGCAGCTCGGGTATACGCAGATCGGTATCCAGATAGGTTTCATCCACCTCATAACTATATCCATAGACTTTTACGTGGATTAAATGAAAATGGTCAATTTCCTAACAATCAACGGCAGCCTAGACCAAACAATTTTGATGAAGAAACCGAATTGCAGGTAATGGCCTACATACGTGCTTATCCGCGTTCATCAATAAGACACGTATCTCGGGAAATTGGTTTATCAGTTGGTGCAGTTCATAAAATTTAAAAAAAAACAAAATGCATCCCTATAAACCTGAATTTATCCAACATTTACGAATCGGAGATTATGAACGTAGATTAGAATTTTTAGCATGGTTTAGCGTTCAACTTGAAATCGATAATTTATTTTATAATAAAATTTTGTGGACTGACGAATCTAAATTTACGAACAATGGTGTAATGAACAAACACAATAATAGATTTTGGGACGATACAAATCCACACTGGGCTCAAGAAACTAACTTTCAGACAGTTTGGGGTATAAATGTATGGTGTGGATTAATTGGTGGAATACTTGTAGGTCCGTATTTTTATGACGGAACACTTACAGGTAGACGATACCTAGATTTTCTTGAAAATCAGCTACTGCTACTGTTAGAAAATGTTCCATTTGCCACGCGTAATGTCATGTATTTCCAACAAGACGGTGCGCCAGCACACAACGCTATCATTGTTCAACAATATTTGAATGAAATTTTTCCTAACCGATGGATTGGTACCCACGGGGTTATTCCATGGCCGGCAAGATCTCCAGACTTGACACCATTGGATTATTTTTCATGGGGGCATTTAAAAAATGTTGTATATGTGGACCCACCTATTAATGTCCAAGATTTAAAAAGCAAAATACGACTGGCTTGTAATAATTTGAGAGAAGAACAAATAAACGCTGCCACATCTAGGGAATTTTTAAAACGTTTGGAATCATGTTTAGAACATCAAGGTGGAAACTTCGAACAATTTATTCGATAGAAATGTAAAACTTAATTGCAAATACAAAAGTAAATCTTGATTTCAAATTCATAGTGTGTTTATAATTTTCATTGCCTTCAATTAGGTATCATATTTCAGAAGAATGAATAGCAAAAATGACAGTAAATTACGAAAAAAAAGTGTTTATTTATAGCTTATCTATGTACAAATAGGTATTTAACAGTATGGGAGATATTATTTCGATTTTCAAGTAACAATAAGTTGAATTTAGTAAATTTCGTAAAAATTACAAATTATTGAATTTCATCGTTAAATTTTATACGCTAATTTTGTAATTAGAAAAAAACTTTTTATACAAAAATTGTTTAGAAAAAAATACTCTATCCGAATCTGTAAAAAAAAATTGGTGTTTCCATTTAAAAAAAAGTAAGTTGTTACGCGCATGCGCGCGTCGTATGTGTTAAAAATTTGAAACTTATCTGATAATGTGTATTTAAGTACTATCTTTCATTCGGCGAAAACCCCATTTCAATACAAGGTCATCGAACTGAAATATTTAGTGGTACCTCTTTTCGTGAACACACTGTATATATATATATGTATTTGTATGCAAACTCCTTTGATCGTTGTGCAATGTGGCAATGTGTAGTGTCACAGAAAAAAAAAATAGAAAGAAAAATATATATATATATATATATATATATATATATATATATATATATATATATATAATATATATATATTATATATATATATATAAATTCATTAGCCACTTAGCTTAAGTAGTAGATACATCTAGTATCATTAATTTTATACGAAAACATGTAAACGTTGTTACGTGTTATTTTTACTGAATTCAGGAAGTTAATGCGACTTGTCCCGTGTGAAAAGGTACGACCTGATATTTTTCCATGTTTAAAATATATAATATTGATACCGGCTTTTTCAACTTAACATTAAATTTGGGTGAAGATATTCGAGTGCGAATTGAGAACTATGAAGAACTTTTTTCCGGACGAAAATTTGATTGCTAGTACATTTTAAAGGAGCTCGTGCATACAAACCAAGTCGTCTATGACTTAATTAAAACAAAGCAACCATGTGCAATATATTTTATCGATATGATATGTTATATCGAATGAATGTTCATATCAATTATGTTTAGATTATTTATTTATTTATTTATTTGTTTCCTTAGTACTGATCTAATCGATTTTCATCTAATGTAATTAGTGCCGTTTTAGTATAATTAACATATTTTGTTTGATGACTAAAAATGCCAACGAAATAATAATCAAACATAAACATCAATTGAACTTTTTTACGTATTTATATGGGGATTCCGTGATTAAAATAAAAAAATCCAAACCAGTCAATTAATTCGATGAAAACAAATTATACATTATGATAAATGTACAGGTGAATCTAACATGAAAATATTTTCGGTTCACGCTTAGTGTGATTTTTTTTTTTTTTTACACTTGCACTCGGACAAAGAGTGACCACCGCCGGCCAGCCTCCGGTAGACCCAAGAACAGTTTAAGAGGACGACGGGTCGGTATCACAGCCATGAGGCAAGGTGTCTATGACTCTCGAATCGGCTGCGTTTGTTCGACGGACGGAGACAAAAACCAAACTGTACACCGCACGAACCCGTTACTGATCACTGGGAGTTCAGCGACTAGCTACGGTCACGGAATCTTACTTATCTCCCTGGTAACGTAAGGCGAGAGACGGTCCAGATCTACAGCCTCTCGCCTTCGATCCGCGGACGTTCGTGAAAATCACTGCGCCGCACTCTCGCGAACGAGTGTCATCTCGACGTGCCAACGATGCGGGGCGGATCTGGACCAAAAAACAACGGTGTCACACGACGTACCCGATATTATCGTTTATCCATTTACGGCCGTCGCTATACGTCCGACCACGGAATGCGCCACGAGCGTCGAAACCGATCTCGTCTGTCGTCCCAGACCGTCACGGTACGCGCACCGTCGTGTCAGCGTCGTGTCATCCTAACGGGCCCGTCGAACGCCAATCATCTCGAATCGTAATATTATTATCGGTTTTTCATCTAATTATTATTATCGCCGATAAAATATTATTATTTTCGTTCGGCTTCGTTTCCGTCATAAATCATCCACTACGCCACTCGCCACTCGTTATCCTCTCCGCGACGGTTCGCGCTACAGTGCTGAATTTCGGCGAGACTACCATTTTATTGTAACAGACAATTATTATAATATTATTATTGCTATTATTATTATTATTATTATTATTATTATTATCTTATCCATCGTCTTCTTATCGCATCTCATCGAGAACAGCATTATTTTCCGCGCTTTTAATGATCTGACCCCGTACGACGAGTTCGTATTTATTATACCCTGTTTTGTATTTTACGAAACCTTCTTTATGATAATATTAGCGCCGTTTTGTTTTGTTTTTTTTTTATTTCTCTCTTTTGTCGTCTCGACACTGTCTTGAACACAACAACGTCGTCTCGAGCTGTGTACACTTGTTCACTACTAACAAACAGACGCGAAAAAAATGAAACATGACAAAAAAATAAAAACAACGCTGCGAAATTTCGCGTCAAACTCAAACTATCAAAAATATCACGTCGTCGCGATCGATTTTCTTCCTTTCCGCTCTCGTCTCGTGTTTTCGAGAGCATCATACATCACCCACCCGCCGCGCGTGGATTTCGAGTCGATTAAAGTTTCTTCGCGCGCGACTACGATTTTTCGTTTTTATTCTTCGTGTCGCGTTATTTTAACGAGTACCTATCACTCGCGAACGACCGTGTTCGTTTCACACGTCCGATTCGGATTAAACGGCGACACGAGTCCCGCGTGTTATTTCGTTTTTAAAACGACGCTCGTAAACGTAATCCGTACTGCACTTTACCTGTAAAGTCCAACGATCGACGAGAACGGATCACGCCGAAGCTTCGTCGACGCCGTAAGTCGATTGCACACGAAAAAATAATGATATTTCCTCATCAATACCATAACTCGAGTTTGACTGTTGGACGTGATTTTCGTTTCGATATTCAAAAACACATTAATGCTGGTCGAATAAAATCGTGTTTTCTCACGATACGACTTTTTTTTCGAAACGATAACGCTATCTGAGTTTATAATAATATAATCGGTTGTAGACGAGGAGCCGGGTTAGTCTTCTTCTCCGGGAAATTCTTTCGTTGACGGTTATTCGCTTCAACACGACTATGATTGACGTTCAAAATTAATTTTCATAGCCACACAGTAACGCAATCACCGTGAAAATAATGGATCGACAGTGTTTCCAGCGAATCATTTAAAACCACCGATTCTCGGCCGTGGCACGTCGGTCTCTCGCCGGATCGCCGAGCATCAATTAATTGGGCGGTCGTAAACTATCCCGATTTTAGTTACCTGTAAATTCTCTCGGTAGTAATCTCTCCAGGGTCTACTTCAGTGCTACCTTTAGGGTATAATATGTAAACTTTCCCGAGTATGTGATAACTTAATTTGTGAATTGTAATCGTCCATCTAAAATAATTGAGGTACTCGTGAAACAGCAAAAATATCAGTCGAATACTGAACATACGTTATAATTAACGTTCTCACATTTCATTGCTTCGTTGACTGGAGCGATATCTAAAACCTAAAACACATAACGATACGATTTGAAACAACTCTAATGTTAACCCGGCAGAGTTTACTATCAGGAAAGTTAAATAGTTTTAAAAACCGTGATATTACTCAATATAATCGCATTAGTTTACCACCACCCAACCAATCGTGTTGTTTGATTTTGAGTTGTGTACGATACTGATTATGTGTTTGATTCGTCCGTCTGAGTATGATAAGTTGCACGCGAAATACATACACATACTAATTATCTGGTTCATGTGCCTGCACCAAAAACATCGTAGTACCCTTGGTCCATTGGGGTGCAACAGTTAACTCGGCGAATCGATTGCCGTGCTTTCGAAGTTTAACTACCACCATGAAAAAGCGTTACGCAGTCTTAAGCACGAGTTGCTACTCTTTGAAGCCGTAGAATTTAACTTTATTGGTAAAATAATAAAATAGCATTACATTTAACTTTTATTTAGATGAAATATTTTAAATCACGCACGAAATGCACATCATGTGTGTGTGTGTGTGTGTGTGTGTGTGTGTGTGTGTGTGTGTCAATCATTTTTTGAGCTTGATAGAAAACAACTGCAATATTTTTGATGGAAAATCAATAAACAGTTTACGTATATTCATCAGAGTATACTTTGAGTTGAATTATTTCTACCGGTCGTGTGGGTACAGCTGCGATTTTCTTTCATTAAAATTTGTAAACGAAACCTGTTTGTCTAAGCTGGAACGTCACAAATATACCGGTGAATTCGCACGGAAATTGTAATAAAAAGTCAACTTTGGTGATCACGCGTTGTACGATACGAACCGAGTTCGTGGAAAAACACGCGTGGAAAAGATTAGGAAGAGTCTAACGTATTATTGTGTTTATTTTCCTTTAAAACTGAGAGAAATAGAAAAAGAAATAAAGAAAGGAGAGAGAGAGAGAGAAGGAAAATCACTCTGAGACAGAACGCGGGCACGGGAATCTTACGAACGCGCAAAGGTCATTGGTGTGGGCCGGTCGGGTGCGGTGTGCTGATATTTCGCGACTTTTTCGACCGTAAAGGCAGTCGAGCGCTTTTTCGCGGTGCGGTTCGCGTCGAAATGTATAATCGGATCGTACGGGCGACGCGTTACCGACGACGTTTTGTCGGCAACGAGTATCGAACACGTACGGAAAGCCACGCGACACGCCGTAGTGTGATATTATTATGTAAGTGGCCTTAAGCTCGTCTACGACCGACCAACTGAACGCCTATCGCCCGTGTCAGTACGGCGCCAATTTTCTTTTCTGTTTTTTTTTGTTTTTTTTTTTTTTTTTTTACACAGCTCGTAGAACGTGAGGGTCGTAAACGTTCGTTGTTGGTTTTTTCTCGTCGTTTTCGTTTTCAATTAAATAACACATGTTTTAAACATGACCCCCCGGGAGTCCGGGGACGACCGTCGTCCGGCCGCCTTTTATTCGTTTTGCCGTCGCAGTCGGATCGTCCGGCGCGGAGGGTCGTCGGCGCTCTATCGCGCTGATTGCATTACCTATGCGATACACGCGGCGGCGTACATAATATAAAATCTGTGAAGATAAAATAACAATCGTTTTCAATGACGGTGTACTGCACACGTAGGTACCTCGCGCGGGTCCTGCCCGACCGAAAGAAAAAGTGTATTTTTACACGGCTCGGCCCGTCGGTGTATTATGACAACGCACGCCGCGTTTTCCACCCTCGGCGGGAAAAACGTTTTCCACCGGATATCGTTTTTATTAACACCGTCCGCACGCCACCGCCGCCGTCGTCCACTCAGTTCGCAAGGACGAAACGAGAAGGAAAAAAGAAAACGAACAACGGAAAAAAAGGTTGATTTCATTTCGCCGGAATAAATTGAAGGCGAACGACGACGTCTGCAGTTTTCAATCGAAATATCATTTCTTCGGCCGGGGTAGTAATGAAATCGCAAACGTCGACGTGTCCGAAAAGTCGTATCGGAACTACCGGAAAATCGTATTGTTTTCGATTCAAACGTACACCCGAATCGTATCATATCATCATCGAGTACCGAGCTGCAGTGTAATGAGATTTCACGTGGCTCCGATCGAGTGCTATTTGTCTAACATTTCGACCGCGTAGGTCTATGTTCGATCCAAAGAATTTTCGATTTCAACTTTTAGCACTCGTGGTATTAAATCTCAGTTAAGTCCGTGTCTGTAACGGTAAAAGTCGACTCGAAAGAGTTGAATCCATGTAATGACCTCCAATAAGCGGGTTATAGTTAATGTAAAATTATTTTGATGTTCTTCAGTTCAAAGTCGTGATGAAAAAATATTAAAACTCGAGTGTTTTATAAAAAAAAAAAAATCATGTATTTTACCGTCGCCTTAGGTTTATTATTCGTTATCTAATACGTAATTACAATTTTTAGAAATCCAGAATAATTTCCGACACGTTTCATAAAGATTTAACTTTAATTTTCACTTAAGAAACTGCAGAATTTGAAAAAAATAACTTTTTAACTTTAATGCAACTATTTTGTTTTTTTTTTTTTATATATTGTTTATGAAAAACGGGAATCGTTTCAATTTTCACATATCGATAATTGCAGTGATGAAAAATAGACGGAAATGGAAAAAAAGGGTATTTGATGTGTATTTAATCTTCGACGAAACCGGATAATATTAGGTAATAACGCTCGTTTTTAAATTATATTCGCATTAGGTGTACAAAACAAACGAATAAGAAAAAATATAATAACTCTTCATAATTCGGAACATTCCGACACCATTATATTAATTATTAAACCATCGCCTATAATGCGCACGACAAGCAACACCCGCGAGCGCATTATTAGCGTACCATGACGGTCGCTCACTGCACAGCATTAAGTGTGTAAGTAAGAATGTTTGATTTAAAAACAACTTATAACGTATGTATGGGCGATATTGATGAAACTACCGAAAACATGTAAACTTCGATGGCCGGAAGCGGTCAAGAGAACAGGTGTACGTGAATGTCAGTGATCTGTTTTGTTACGTTGTTCTTTTTAAAATAGATTTCCCCGTAACGATTTTAATTCTGGAAAACAAGTCGGTTTCGATACGCCGACTAAGATCGAATTATCGTCGTGCGATCAAAGCTATACACTTCAGTCGATCGGTTTGAATTTTGCAAACATTGTATTTTAGTCGCGGACAAGTAGAAGGAGTCGCGTTACTGAGAAACGTGGTCCTAATATCATGCAACTCTGCAAGGAATAAAACAGTGTAAAAATACTGTGCGATCACGTCCAACAACGAACGTTTCTTCTTCCTTGAGGTGTCGTCTACGTCACGTAGTTCTACTTCTGACACATTGATCTATTATTAATAAATTAACGAATAAAGTAGGCCGAAAAAAAAAATGAAGAAAAAAAGAAAGGAGATTAAGTCATTAATTATAGCCTGATTTGACAACTAAACCTTAAGTTTACTAATACATCGAAATCGTATTTTACTTTTATATCGACGCGGTGATGATAACGACATGTGTTTTAAAGACTATCGTGTTACCGTCGATCCGAACCTTTTACAGTGACATTCAAATATATGATGAAACGCGGTTTCTTACGTTTAGATTTTAATGAGACCAATAAAAAAGACTTAATGGACCGCCGGTCGGGCCGCGACGCTCTGTAGAGGTGAAACTATTTATTTTTTTCTCTTCTATGGCAATAAATTATTTATAAACACGAATTAATCGGCGGTACACGTATACTTCCGGTTAAATCAATCGGTTTGTGACCACGGCGGGCGTTGGTACGGAGATCGACGTCAAACGGTGTGTGTTCGATACCGTCCGATCGAGTCGTAATACGTGTCACCAGTGGCGTGATTACGGGGGTGCACGACGGTGCACTCACAACCCCTTGAAAAATGTAGTAGGTGCAAAGATTTGATTTTGCATCAGCTGCTGAAACTGAACTTTAACCAAATAAAAGTATACTATATATTACTGATTTATTGTTTTGGTATTATTAAAAAAAGGCTAAAATTTTTTATTAGAGAAATATTAATTATTGTATTATAAAATAATATTATATTTTAAATATATGTATTATATTCAATATTCATGTGGAGTTTAAAATATGAAGATTATACAGATTGTGTTGTTAACAATTTTCATAGTTGGATGTAATCAAATTTAAAATGGTAAATAATACGTGAGCTAAGCAAACTGCTTTGAAAACGACCCAATTCGACTTTTTGATTTTTGAATCTATGAAAGTTTTGCGCCTGCTTTAATTTTAGGGAATTACGCCAATGCGTGTCACGTTTAAAATTGTACAGAAGACATTATTTTAGGTTTTCATAATTCTCGCCCGGAGATTTTCGGAAATACACGCGTGTTCCAGAGATAGAGAGAGAGAGAGCGAGAGAAAGATAGAAAGAGTGAGATAGATAGAGAGATAAAGAGAGAGCTTTCGGTACGTTCGAACCCTCAAGGAAGGACTACACTCTCACGCGCGCGCGTGCGCGTGTGGTTTCGAACACGATGTATAAAGCAAATGTTTGTCGTGCGGTGCAGAAAAACGCACTGGCGTTCGGGCGCGGTACGGGAATTCGACGACGCGTCGGTTTTAATAACGTTCGTTATTAGTTTCACATCAGAAACAAAAGACGAAAAAAAAAATACAAAAGAAAAGAAAACAGAAAAATTCGATACTTTTTTTTTTGTTTTTTGTTTTTTTTTTTTTTTACGTAGTCTGCCACGTTCGATTACAACGTCGTCGCCCAGACTGCCGTGGCGTCGACTACGTTTTCGTGTCGTCATCCTCCCGCCCGTCACTTTTTATTTATTTATTTTTTTTTTTAAGAAAACCGACGAATCGTGATTCCCATTTATTATTTCTTCACGCGCTCGGCGAACGTTCAAAATTCGTAGCAAGACTTTAAACACTCACGAGGTATTGAATTTAATCATGTTTTATCCACTTTTTGTTTTATTTTGATTTCCTACGTTAATACATATATATTATGTATAAAGATATATACATATTATTTGTCTTCCTTTCACAAACTACTCGATAGTTGTTTATCCAGATCAAATCATGTTTGTCCAAAGACAAACTTGGGGTAAAAACGTTAATTTACGTGCGAAAAATATATTTTATCGATTTATTTTTCAATCGTGCAATGTGATTCACAGTAATATTACAGGTCAACGTCCGTTTTACGAAGTCTCTTGTGTATCGGGAAATTTCGACTTACATAGAAATTTGCTAGATTTAATTATATATATACATTGAAATCATTTGTTTCCAAAAATGGTTCCCGTTTCGCCATAAAGACACTTTGAATTGGCCGAAAAATCATATGTTCATACGGATGTATTTTATTTCAATACGATACGGTTTGGAAATTACAATAAAATAGTTTGATGAGACGAGGATTGTACGAATAGTTTACCGGACGTAACTTTCGGACGGCAATGTCCACCCGAAAAAATGCCTCTTAACAAATAGACGAAAAAATGAAATAATTACAAGACCGATAAATCCTCCGCTTCACTTGGAATTCAATATGAATACAACGTAAATTATGGTTCAAGACTGGTTTATACTATGTAAAATAGCTGTCATGAAATATCAAAGAAAAATCCAAACTATTTTCTTAAACAGGTTTAGACGAATCGTTTTTTCAGTTTTTCGTACCACCTGTTAACAACTCGTACGTATGGCAAGAAAGCCATAAAAGGAAGTTTAAAAAGTTTCACGGTCGCGTACAGTAAGGTACCGGGAGGCCCGGGTAGGAGTAATGTCGCCAGTCGAGCTTAAGAGCTTTGACCAAACAAAAACCAGTTAAGAATGTTATATCATTGGACAATTATACTTAACAAACGAGAATAGAGAAAATAAGTTGCGTTGGTGAAAAAAAAAACTTCCCAACCACGGAATCACTCAGGGCCATATAATTTTCCCACTGCAAACGGATTTACTTTGTGTATAGAACGAGGTAATATATTTTGTATACAAAACATTTAAAAAAAAGTAAGTAAATAACAATTACAAACAAATAATGTGTAATTCCACTCAACATTATACCGTATGAACATAGTACATAAAATAAGATCAAATATAAGGTTCAATTCATTATACTCTAATTTTACTATATTATATTTATTGTTTTTTTATTATTTAGAAAACGTAAATTGGACGATTTTTTCCAACGATCGAAGGCATGAAATTGCATGTTTTTCTGTCGGTATTTCGTATTTAACCGAGCGTTCGAGACTCAATTGGAACCTTGTGTTCACAAACCTAAAACGTTGACAGTTATTTTGACATTTTTTTTTTCATTTCACAGTTTTTTGAATACCAGCTGATGCTTTAAAAATGGCTACGTGTCTGGGGTCGGGTGCGGACGCGAAGACTGCGGCTATGCCTCCGGGTCGGGTCGGGCGTTCCGAGTTCGAGTGATTTTCAAAAAAAAAAAAAAAATTATAATAATAAAACATAAACGCACGCGAGACGTCGTACGCGTGTTATGTCGAGACACTTTAATAAAACGAAAATCCACTTAACCGAATTTTAATATATTTCTCCGTCCGAGGTTTCTGGTGTGTTTTATCTCTTCGCTTTGCCCGTCTTGAATGTTAAACAACGCGATGGCACGGGTTTAAAAACGGATCCGACACCGGAGAAACAATGAGGTGTGGGGGGTTGGGGAGGGGAAGACGAGAATTCGCACGCGCCCGGAGATAACGTCGTTATGTTATTACGCCGCGTGAGTCGACGGAAAACGGTGGCGAACTTTTTCTCGAACGCCGGCGAAAATAATATAGCTGCGCGCGCTGTTAATGTACTGCACAGCGATATTAATATCGCACCGCGCGGACGAACAGAGATGAGAAATAAATTTAAAAAAAAAAAAAAACTTTCAGTCGCCACTCGATTTACGACGGTCGTGCACAAGTCCGAAGTCACACGGTTTCACTTTGACACGTGGACACGGATCCGATCGCGATCGACCTCGATCGTCACACGGACACACTTCGTCACGCGCGGTCTCGTGTACGTTTGACCAAGAACGGGTACTGACCGCCCGAATTATTTCAATCGTCGGTATGATATTTCGATACATTTTTATTATTTTTAATTTTTTTTAAACGGATTAATCGTTCAGTTCGACCACTTTGTGAAAACTCTACTCGATCGGCTCATGACATCAAATGTCCAACCATAAAGTCACTACTGTTCGATGATTCAGTCGGGTACGTGTGACAATAGCCCATTTCCCCGGACAATTTCTTCATGTTACTGAGTACGGTTTTTATGGAGTGAATATACAATTCGAATCGAACAAATATTGTGATTCCGATCTGCTCACTCTTGAAATGATCCTCAGATCTATGACTGTGGACGCGCTTTTTGAGTTAACATCAGAGATATTATCCACAAAAGTTGAGAAAATCACTCGTATAAGACGGTTACACGTTTTCAATCGAGTAAATATAAAATCGAATAAATAGAGAAATAATCGAACGTTCGACACAGATACGAAAGTTGTGACTTGCGAGTCATTATGATTTCGGAGAACTATTCAACTAAGTATGAATTGAGAATTGTAACAAGAGTTGAGGGTTGAACTGGTGATTCAACTCATGTAAGTGAATTGAATTGTAGGAGTTGAATCTTATAATTAATGAGTTGAAATTCCCACCACTACTATATAGCGTCGACTTAGCTAGTACGGAAATTCTTAAACGGCCGCGGTTTGTACGTGTCTCTTGATATTTCAAGACGACCGATCTTATTTAATTGGTACGAGCTGCGCACAGGACGTTATTACGAAATCCCGGTTTCCCGCGGACCGTCGAATCGTTCGACATTCCCGACGGTGGCGTGATCGATACGGACGTCCGGCGTGTGACGTAACACCGGTATTTAAGCTTTGGATTTAGTTCGGGTTCGTATGACAACGATTTGACATTCGATCGCGTCTCCGAATCGTACGTCGGAATACTACAGATCGTCTACGAACAATGTTATTGTCGAGACCGTTTTTCGGAACTTGATGTCATTTTTGGAAAACAAAAAATAAATAAATAAATAAAAAGATAAATACGATATAACGTTGCGGCCGAAATGAAAAACTGTCGAGACGGCGTCGTTACCGAAAACTCAACGTTCAACGGTACATCATCGTAATAAGTGTTTGAACAATTAGTCGAGATAACTGCACGAGCCACGAAAATATGTACAGCCGCATAGGCGCCCACAGAATTTTTTTCAGGAGGGGTCGAAATTCAATACATTACTAGGAAATGTGGTATTTACTATAAAATATTTATAGTAGGTAATTCAAATTGCAATGCATTTGTTTTTAAAATGTTTGATCCTTTGCAAGGTACTTTACAAGATATGAATGTGTTTTCAACTGTTTCAAGTAAACAAATTGCTATCAGGTTATTGTTTTAGGATAATTGTATGCATTTTTGGTAATTACTAAAGCGTTTTCAAAATTTTTAACCTGTTTTCGTGATATTACAAAAAAAAAAAAATAACTTGACTTATGATTGAAATACCAATAATATTTATTAAACATCATTTATTTGTAAATTTATTTGTAAACACTATAATAGCAAATAGATTATCAGGTTTTAAAATAAAACAATACCCGAATTTATTTATAAGCCATACTAATTTGGAAATTAAAAATTAAATTGGTAGTTGTATATTGATTTTTGAAATTTGTTTACATTTTACCAAATTTTTTTGTAGTTTGAGGGTCATTAATACATTTTCTGAAAGGCATTTAAAACCAAAACTCAAAAATCACATATTATGTTATATTTTTAGTCTTATAAAATAGATCCAAATTTTAATACTTATTCACAAACGGATGACTAGAAAAAAGTTTTAATAACATCACTAAGTCGACTAAGGTAAAAAGTAATGATAAAATTCATTATTTTGAAAATTTTTCATGTAATGAATTCCAATTTAAAATATTGACTTATGTTAATGGCTCATCATTGGTGATTAAAATTCCAGGGGGGGGGGCAAATGCCCCATCTTTCCCCCCTCTTCGGACGCCTATGTGTATAGGTACACGTTTTTTAACATTTAATAAAAGCCGTATATGCAACGCGAGAGAACTGTCGGTTTTACGAGCGTTGCGATGTGAAAATATCAGGGAGAATAAACTGGAACCAGATGTTTGGTGTTCGTCTCGTTCCGTCCGTACTCGAGAGCGCCGAGTATAAAAGTGGTATATTATTATTATTATTATTATTATTATTGTAAAAACTTGAAAAAACAATGATGTATTATGGCGTTTGGAGAACGGCGTCGGTCTCGAGCGGAGTTCGGTTCATTGTAATAGATTAAAGATGTAAGTAGTACGTACATTTTGTATGTTAAGTGTCTTTAAATGCGGTGTACGAGTTACGATAAAAAAAAAATTAAAAAAATTAATGATTCAGTGAAAATTATTACGGTTAATTATTGTGGTATATTATTTTAAACAATGCAAGAATAACCTCGTATTAAAATACATTACCAATGGCTCGAGATCAAATTAACGGAACAAAAAATTTCAATTAAAATCTATATAATACGTACTTAAAAAAAAACATTTCAAATCGTAATCTCTCGTAGTGAAAAGCGAAGTATTTTACGTTTAGATGTCTCGAAAATACATTAATAAATATAAATTAAAAAGTTTTGAAATTATGTTATTTCAATGTGTATTTTCAATTGATTCGAATGAAATCAAAAATATCCTGATGTTTACAAACGGTCAAATAACTCAAAAGGATTCGATGTAATATGATTACGTATAGTGTTATTCATTCGACGTGATACATTTCAAAAAGATGATTTCAATTCTTTCAAACCATTTTTACGTGCAAGTATACAATAATTTTTTGATTTTATTTCAAGTGAAATCAAATGTCAAAAACAGAGTATTTCAGTGGAGTTTGTCAAATGCTATTCAGCTTTGAGGAAATATAAAATACATAAGTTTTAATCTGTTTTCTTTGCAAAATTTTAGACACTAATTGAATTAAATATTTCTTTGCCAATTTTTTACGATTTTTTTTTCATGTTTCCGGTTTTTTTTTTTTTTTTAATGACAAACACTGTTTATACATTTATGTTATGAAGAAAATGTTTATACAAGAAACAATTTCTTTTTTATTCACTAGTTTAAGATAAATAAACGTAGAAAGTTTAAAATCGCAAAGATGTACTGACTCTTCTTCGCAACTCTAAACTTTAAATCCTTAAATTGCTCAAGCGATTGGCTGAAAAAAAAAAGTGTAACAATAAACATTTTCACAAAAAAATAAATAAATAAACAACAATAATAATAATCAATAAAATACATTTTCCTTTGTAATTTTAAGCTATACATACTATTAAATATTGATCGTTATAGAAAAAAACAACCACGTGGATAAAAATTGAAGATTATGTTGTACACTGGAGTAGTGGTCCGACGCGTGTTGTACGAAAACATTTCGGTACACCGCACGTATATTATAGTAAATAATAAAAGACTATTCGACGAAAAGTCAACGTGTATCGGGCGAAAAGGCCGAGCCGGGAAAAGACGATTCACCGTCGTATTAGGGGGATGCGGCCGAAGTTCGACTTTATTTCGATTAAAGTTCAAGAAAAGCTTATCGGAGTGTGCGGACGCTTTAGGGAAAAAGGTTTTTGGTTTACGGACGGAGACGTATCCCGGAGTCTACGGATAGGAAAAAAAATAAATATCAGAATATCATGCGGTGTACATTATATACATTACTGACGATACACTGAAATCTCTTTGAGTTACAAATTTTCGAAAAGCGGACGAATTTCCAATAGCGAACACTCATAATACGGTCGAAGTAGATTCTAAAAGTCAGTACCAAAATCATAAGTCACTTATCGTCAATGGACACGTTATTATGTAGTACACACGCAACCACTTTTTGAAAAATTCGTAAATAATCATAATTGCTATATTTAACAAAGTTAATACATAAGAATGGTTACTCTTTTTATACGAATTATTATCATGTATACATAATATTAAACGTAGAAAAAAAAAACACCGTTTGTAATTTTTTTTAAACAAAACTGCACACATAAATATTTTGTATTTATAATATTTCCGTATAGTCGCTACTTACATTCGACGTTTTGTTGTTCCTACAAATGTTTGCTGTACGGAAAATTTGCTCAGTAATGAATATCTCTGCGCGTTTTTTTAATTCCCCGTGACTTTCCATTACGTACGGAGGTTTCGCCGTATAGTACATATTTTGATTGTAATCGCAGCGATCGAGCATAGCACTCCCGCGGGAGAGTGGTCGGGTGTCCGCGTCCCTCCTGGAAATCGTTTGCCGAGTGTTTGTACGTACGGAGTACTTAAAAACAAACGAGAGTGATTCATGACGTGATAACACGAGAAGGAAACGTATTTTTTTAGATCGCGACCGTCCGAGGGAAAAAAAATTAACTCACGTTACGGTATTTATTTAAACACGACG
Organism: Therioaphis trifolii; assembly: GCA_027580255.1. Lineage (NCBI taxonomy): Eukaryota > Metazoa > Arthropoda > Insecta > Hemiptera > Aphididae > Therioaphis > Therioaphis trifolii. The sequence goes on from CM050409.1 coordinate 20,736,420, forward strand.
AGCCGCGTGCTACGTTTATCGATCGGCCGTGATAACAATGCGCGTAACGCACTCAACCTGTAGTTGGCGTTTAAGTGTGTGTTATAGTCGTGTGCAGTAGTAGTGACGGTAATTGTCGGTGATTAACGCGCGAAAAAAAACGCTATTATAAATACGTATATTAATACAAAATCTAACTCACGAATTGAAACACGTGTCATTTATATAAGTGCGCTTTTGTGTTCGAAATAGCCGTGGTCTATTATAATTCTTTTATAATGAAATTTCTCTCGTATTCCTCGTACACACGGTCGCGTACGAAATCGGTGCGAGAATGGCAAATATCAAACAAGCACGACAAAACTTTGATTAGTAGAATCTTATCAGAAGTTTTTCGATTGTCAACATAATATGTTGTACTTATAATGCATTATTATTTATTCATTTATTTTTAAATGAACGATGGAACGCATTCTCCTGTCTTCATTCGTCAACAGTGTACTCACCATGATCTCTGCTCAGGGTAATAATTATTCATCTAAATGCATACGATAAGCTGTTTTTCAATTTAAATGGTCTAGAATGTTATGTTTCGCAACATTGCAATTGATAAATTACATTTGATAGTGACGTTTATTAAGTATTTTCGGTTGGAAAAAATTTTAATTAACATGACTTCGGAATAAAAAAATGTAAAATATGTCATTAAAAATTACATTGGCACTCGATGTATTAAACCAGCTACAATGTATTGTGTATTAAACCAGCTAAAATATATATTATACAGGGTGATTCATTAAGCATATTCATACTCGAACAACATTTTTATGAAATAAATGTTTATTTTTGCTACTTGGCTTTTAAGTTTTTAATTTAAATTTCTTAAATGGTGAAAAAAATTCACAGTATATCATTATAGAAGCGAATACTTTTCTTAGAAACTGCATAAATAAAAAATTATTATTAGAAGAACTATAGCTCAACAAATATGAGATATAATGTAATTAAATTTAGTGCTGAAAAACAGTTGCAGAATGTTTTTGCGGAGGCCTCTAAACACATAAAACTCATAAACTATTGGTCTAATAATAGAAATTTAAATAATACATTATCCAAAAACAATATTTTCGTCCGTTATATTACTAAATAAATGGTGATTATTGGAAAGCTAAAAACTTAAAAAAAAAAATTACGGTGATTTAAAAAATGTTTAGCATTATTTGTTTCACAATTAATATGTAATCATGTTTCAGATTATACTTAAAAATGTACTCGAATTCGTGCATTACGATGGGTTGGAAATAGGGCTATCGTGCTTAAGAATCACCCTGTTTAAATGAAAAATGAATAAGTATCTAAGTACTTGTTGTTAACAATACTCAAATATAATAATAGCATTGTTATGACGGTCAAAAACGTGTGATTATGGGTGAATATATATATATATATATATATATATATTACTATATAGCCATGCCACCCGGTTTGACGGTACTGTGTTTATTTAATTATAAACATACATTTAACTGTATACTTACTATATAGTGAATAAGTATCTAATAATTGGTGTTATGATGATGATATACCTTCGTAATCGGTACTCTGCATTCACAATATTTTTTTATGCTTGAGATAAATTACTAAACAAAATTTTACACATGTTTTAATTATCTAAAAGTATAATGGGATTCGTACAATGCTTCAGTCTGCTATTCTAGAATACGGTTCTGTTTTATTGAGCCTTTATTGGGTATAATTAAAACCGAGTGCATTTAAATTACATTTTGCGATAATTATCTATAGATTGTTTTAACTAAGCTGCCTCATCTTTGAATAATTATAAACCTTTGCATATTATTTCTTTAGTTTCAGTTCTCTGTTTTTAGATGTTATTTATGTATTTAATAGATATAAGTTAATTAAGTAGGTAATTAATACTGTGCAAAACAATGAAATTGATGATCTGAGTTCTTGGGAGTTATATCTTTTAATTTTTCCACTTTACATGCTAGAAATATTCCTTTTTATTAGTTTTGTTCATAACTATAGCTAGGTAGATATTATTGTCAATTGCCCAATCAATAAACTGTTATCACATTTCAAATTTTTATTTATTTTTTTATTATAGGTTACTATAAATAAAAAAGATAAACTAATGTTATTTTAGAATATTAAAATACTGTAGGTAGTAATAATTTTCAATTTAATCTTTGGTATTTGATTTACGTGTAGAAAGTGGAATTTATCAACTGTTAAATTTTTGTATTTTTCCTTTAGGGCATTATATAAATAAAAATCTAAGTTTTACAGAGTACTGTTGACTATTCTTCATATTGTACCCATTTTTTTAATCTATACTCTAGTCACAATTAATTAATACAATTTATATTGAATTAAACACACACACATACACAGAAAGGACTAGTAATTTACTAAATAGACCATGATGTAATAAGTCAGCATTCAATTGTTTTCAATAATTAAATTAAACATGATTAAAAAGAATGGAAACAGCTAAAAAATAAATAAATACAAATCTATGAAACGTGCCAACACTTTGAAATCCAGTAGAAAGTTATTATTATTATTTTTTTGCAGTTAATTCTCACTTTGTTTCAAACATATCAAGTGACTAACAAAAACAAAATCAATAAAAGCATATATTCTATTTGTATACCTGTTGTGAACCCCTGCACGAGCCACGGCGTAGAGTGGCTGACTCGGCAAATAGCTACGCGGCGGCCGTGCGAGGGCCCGCACGACAACGAACGACGACGGCAGTCTTGGCGACTACGTTGTCAGAAAATGTTCAATAAATTTTTGTCTGTTTAATTTCAATATAATCTATTAGTAATCCAAAAGTGAGTTTCATTTTAATTAACGCCTAAACACACACACGTTTATACACACATATATATTATCTGTATAATATATACGTATAAACGTGTACTAACACACACGTCCAACGTCAAGTGGTACTGGTACCCACGGAGTAGAACGGTTGGTTAAAACCTAGGCAACCGACAACCAAAAGAACTCTGTAACCTGCGGAATCAACCGGGGTTACAACAAAATTGGTGTCAGGTGTGGGGTTGTTGATCGTCAAGGAACCAATTACCCGGGCCACTCCAGGACCAACCACTAGCAAGGCGAGCACGTGGACACAAGGAAGCAGACAGCCAGACTCGGTTTCCCCATCTCCCAAAAGATGAAGACGGCGCTACTGTGAGTCGTAACAAAAAAAAAAAAAAAAAAGCAATGCCAAAAGATATAAAAAAAAAAAAAAATTGTTTAAATTAGATTTTACGCAAAATATTATAAAACATTTACCGGCGTATTAATACGCAAATACGAAAATAGTAAATATACGTTTGTATGCTTGTATGCTTAATATTTTGATATTTTTTTTTTTATCTATAAGTATTTTAAAATATAAGTCTCATAGTAGACATAGCATTTTGTAGCGTGTGAACCAACGACACAATAGCTGTGTTTGTAACGCGTATTAGTATTAAGGAAATTGCGGTGTTAGCATATTATTGTACATTTTTGGTGTCGTGGTATTGGTGTTAGAATATACTATACATATATATAACTAAATTCTCTGTGGGTATAATAGAATTGAATACATTCTGCTCTAGTCTTCACTTTTCTCGTTTTGGTAATACAAATTTTAAAGGAGGGGTGAATGTCCAGAGTGGATAGCGGTGACGAGGACTTTATACCCGACTCGATTGTCGACAGTGATGATAGTAGAGGAGAGACAGAGTTTTCAAATATCAGTAGACCACGTACTAGAGCATATGTTAGTAATAACCCCGATCCCCTCGCGAGTTTAGTCGGGCTAGTGGACGAAATAAAAAAGGTGACAGGCTTAGCATCAACCGATAACGTTCGCACGGGACCCGCTGTCAAGCCTAGAGGCAGAGGGAAGGGCGGTGTGTTATTTACATACGCGCGAGACGCATCAAGTGACAGAGTAGGCAGCTCCGCGGAGCACCTTCCCACTGTCACCGCGAACGACGTAGACGACGCCGCCGCCGTCGCCGCCGCCGCCGCAACACAGGACGCGCTCACGAACCAAGGTCATACAGACGTAACGAATATTGTACACACACACACTAACGCGCACCGCGAAACAAATACACACGCACACACTAACACAGCGCCGCTACACGTAAATAATAACGATAATTCACGCAATTCGAACGCGAAAAACATGGCACTGTCATTGGGAGAAGCGCTTCGTTTAATCCCGTGTTTCGATGGTACAACACCTTCAGATATTTATCCTTTCGTAAGCGCATGCGATATCGCATTAACAAGCGTCGCAGCCGAAAATAAAACAATATTATTAAAAGCGATAATGACTAAATTACGCGGTAACGCTTTCGCTATCACACAGTATAGAGAAGTAGAAACTTGGGAATCGCTAAAAACCTTATTAGAGGAAGAATATTGCGCCCAAAGAACTGCGACTCATTTACAGCTAGAATTAAATTCTACAAGACAGCGAGAAGGTGAATTGATCAGCGCGTATTCAACGCGCGTTCAAACATTATTCCACGAATTATGCAATGCCAGCGCGATGGGCAAACCAAGTAGCGAAGCCAAAATAATTCGAGAGCACATAAAAGCTCAAACATTAGCGATTTTCGTAGAAGGGTTAAAACAACCGATAAAAACAATAATTAAAGCAGGCAAACCACATTCGTTAGAGGCCGCTATTAAAGAAAGTTTAGAAGAAGAACGTATATATATATCTGACAAAGAAGCGCAACGTCTCTTTAGTAAACCGGAACCCCGAAGAAATAAATACTGTAGCCGATGTAAAACGCAAACGCATAATACGGAAAATTGCCGTTTTATCAAGAGCGTACATACATCAAAACCAAACATGAATTATACGACGCAGACATACATAAAACAAGAGACGCCGTCAACCTCAAAATGGGGTGACCAGAAAAAACGATCGTTTTGCAATTTTTGTAAGAAACCCGGACATGTCATAAACGAATGCCGGAATAAGAAACGACACGAGGAGGCGAATGCACCGAGTACGTCGGGAAACGAGGGGCGACCGTTCGTCAAGAGCGAACGAACGGTACGCGACCTGAAGCTCACCGCAATAGCAAACGCGTCTACGTCGTCTCAGTCCGACTCGTAGACAATCACGCCACAGTCAAAACCACACAAAGCCTTCGAGAAGAGGTCAGCTTGCTGTTAGACACTGGAGCAGACCTCAACCTAATTAAATTAGATAAACTGATGGACGACGTGGTAGTCAACACCGACGACACGTATCTGCTACAAGGAATCCATGAAAATATGGTCAGTACAATGGGATCAGTCCTACTAGACATAGACATCGGAAATTCCAAACAGCAGATACAATTCCAAGTGGTGCCGAGTACCTTCCCAATTCCAAAAGACGGAATAATGGGACGGCCACTGCTGGAAAAACTAAAGGCAGTTATAGACTGTGAGCAAGGTACACTCACGTCCAACATCACCACTGATGAGATAACAATACCGGCTAGAAGTCAAGTAGTGATACCAGTGTGTACCATAAACGTCACTGGAGATAACCAGGACGTATTGGTGCATGCACAACAGCTCAAGGAAAACGTATACTGTGGGAATGTGATCAACACAGTACGTAACGGTCAAATCTTAATCTGTATAGCCAACACAGAGAATGAGCAAACACAGATCAAGACACCGCGCCTTGAAGAGCTATCGTATCAATTATACTCGAACCCTAAGTCCGTATTTGTCACAAAAAAAACAACAAACCGCCATGATAGAATAGATCTACTGCAAAGAGCATTAAGATTAGATCACACCAACGCGGAAGAACGAATATCGGTAGAAAATATATGTTACGAGTACGCAGATATTTTCCACCTGGAAGGTGACACTATCTCTTGTACCGATGCCGTACAGCATGAAATAAAAACACCAGAGATTAGCCAACCTATCCACCAAAGACCGTACCGCCTACCATATTCCCAACAAACCGAGATAAATCGGCAAGTGGATGAACTTCTACAAGAAGGAGTTATTACAACTAGTGACAGTCCCTGGAATGCACCACTTTTAATCGTGCCCAAAAAGTTGGATGCCACAGGAGAACAAAAATACCGGGTGGTGATCGACTACCGGAAACTAAATAGCATAACCGTGGGAGACGCGTTCCCTATGCCAAATATAAATGAGATACTAGATCAGCTAGGTAGGGCCAAGTACTTCAGCTGCTTGGACATGGCAAGTGGTTACCATCAGGTACCACTACACCCAAGAGATCAAGAGAAGACCGCTTTTAGTACAACTCAAGGACACTTTGAATTTCAACGAATGTCCTTCGGGCTAAAAGGGGCTCCCTCTACATTTCAACGCCTAGTAAATCGAGTACTCATGGGCATAAACGGTTTCCGGGCTTTCGCGTACCTGGACGACATCATTGTCATAGCCACCTCGGTACAAGAACACGAAGAACGCCTGAAGGAGGTGTTCGAACGCCTCAGGCAATACAACCTGAAGCTACAACCGGCAAAATGCGAGTTCATGCGTCGAGAGGTCAACTACCTTGGCCACATAATATCAGAAGAGGGGATACGACCAGACCCGAAAAAGACATCATGCTTAACGAACTTTCCTGTACCACGGAACCCGAAGGAAGTTAAATCCTTCCTGGGGCTAGCCGGCTACTATAGGAAATTCGTTAAAGATTTTAGTCAAATATCCAAACCACTCACCTCGCTTCTGAAAAAGGAAGCAAGGTTTGAGTGGACAGATATGTGTCAACACTCCTTCGAACAACTGAAGGAGGCACTAACAACGGAACCGTTGCTACAGCATCCGGATTTCGCACAACCCTTCTTAATAACCACCGATGCATCGAACTCAGCCATCGGAGCGGTTCTGTCACAAGGACGAGTAGGGTCGGACCTGCCGATATCCTACATATCCAGAACCCTCAACAAAGCCGAAGTAAATTACAGCACGACGGAGAAGGAGTTGTTAGCCATTGTGTGGGCCGTAAAACAGTTTAGGCACTACGTCTTTGGCCACAAATTCTTCATAATTACCGATCACCGTCCCCTGACTTGGTTATTCTCAGTAGCCGATCCGGGCGCTAGACTCATACGCTGGCGGCTCAAACTGGAGGAACACGACTACGAAATAGTTTACAAACCGGGAGTTCTTAACACCAATGCGGATGCCCTTAGCAGAATACCGCATATAAACTATTTCAATTATAAAGAAAGCGCATACGAAAACTTCGAACGCAATGACTCTCCTATCATCAACCATCGAGTAATCGAGGTTGAAGGAGACCTTTTTGAAGCTACCCAAGACTATGCACTGGCACATTGCGTGTCAGCTGACTTAAACATGTCTCGTGGTATAGCTTTAGAATTTAATCGGCGTTTCGGACATACCGATGACCTAAAAAATCAACGAAAAGGTGTAACCGAAATAGCACAATTAGAGTACGAAGGGCAAAAACTATTGTATCTAATCACAAAAGAAAACTATTTTCAAAAACCCACGTACGTGAACCTTTACAAAACTCTTCAGAATTTGAGAACCAAGGCAGAACAAGAACATATTACACACATCGCGATGCCACGTCTTGATTGTGGACCGGACCAACTCGAATGGGAAAAAGTCAAGACCATGATCAAATACATATTCAAAGGATCGCGAATCAAAATAGTTGTCTACAGTAACCAGAGTTACAGCCCAGAAGAAAAACTCAAAATCATCGAAGAATTCCATAACGGAGTGTTAGGAGGCCATCAAGGGATCTCCAGAACGGTAAAGAGGATTAAAATGCAACATTCTTGGAAGGGACTCAAAACTGACGTGATAGATTACATAAAAAAATGTCGATCTTGCCAAGTCAACAAGGCCAGTAATCATACGGTGAAACAACCAATGGTCATCACGACTACAGCACGAGCACCATTTGAGAAAATATTCATGGACATAGTCGGTCCGATTACGACGTCTTACCGAAATAATTCATACATCCTCACAATCCAGGATGACTTGACCAAATACTCACTAGCTATTCCGATACCAAGACACGATGCGAATACCATCGCCAAGGAATTCGTGGAAAAATTCGTTTGTTTCCATGGAGCGCCGAAATCCATTGTAAGTGATCAAGGCGCCGACTTCCTGAGCAAAGTATTTTCGGCTTGTTGTAAACTACTGAAGATAGAGAAGTTTCACACTTCTGCTTATCACCCACAAGCGGATGGGGCGCTAGAGCGCAGCCATAGGACGCTAGCGGAATATCTTCGTCACTATGTGGACAAAAATCTCAAGGATTGGGACGATTACGTTCCTTTTGCGATGTTTGTATATAATACAACGCCACATTCGACTACGGAACGTCAACCGTACGAGCTTCTTTACGGAAGACCAGCTGAAGTGCCTAATACTCTGTCACGCACAGAAGAAGTGCGGTACAACTATGAAGATTACTGCTCAGAACTGAAGCAACGTCTACAACACGCACACGACATAGCGCGCAACACTATCGTAAAGAAAAAGGAGAAATCTAAGGCGCTTTACGACAAAGGTGTTAAGCAAATTACGGTGCATGTTGGGGATAAAGTACTAACTAAATGGCATACAAAAAAAGGCAAACTCAGTGCGAACTGGCAAGGGCCATTCACAGTAGTTGGACGCACCGACACTGAGAATATCATTATAAAAAAGGGCAGAAGAGAAGTAAAAACTCATATCAATGAAGTTAAACTTTTCAACGATTAACCCAATAAAATACTAACAATGTACACATAATTAATATATAATACGTAATTTAAGAAAAAATAAATAAATACAAAAAAAAAAACACAACGCATCTGTTTTACCCTTTTGCAGGATAACCATTGTCACCGAGTTATTACACTTAGCAAGCAACTCGCCGATAGTCAATATAACGCAATTGGATAATTCACCGATCTACTACCATGCTGTAGGAAATCTTGGTATCACCGAATCCTACTGGAATCTATTAACTTACGTGAACCTGGACAACTATGCTCAACAAACAAGAGCGATTGAAAAGGGTATAGAAAGTTTATTTCAAGAGTGTGAGAAACTTTTCACTACATCATCTGTCTGTAAACATTTTGTGTCTCACACGAATACCATAATGCATCAAATAAAAATTAACTGGCAGAGAGTACTAGCATCAATTCATAAATCTCACCAAATAAGAAGAAGGAGAGGACTAATAAACATAGTCGGTAGAACAGCCAACGTACTCTTTGGTACTTGTGATGACACAGACGCAGAAAAGTTCTACGCTCAAATAAACGAGTTCAACAGATACAAGTTATCGTCAACCCATATTATGGAATCTCAAACTACCATAGTCAGAAACACAGTGAACGATATCAATGATACCCTGCAAGAAGTAGTTAAACAATCAGAAAGATGGGAGCAAAGGCAAAATCAAACAATACAAATGTTATATAACGTTAGCGGGACAGTTGACGAATTAATCACACATGAAAGAATATCAGATCTGCAATCGGATATAATCATATTAATAAATCTACTCTCACTTGAAGTGGAAAACTTGGTAGATATCGTAAATTTCGCAACTCAAGGACGTATCCATAGCAGTATCCTGAGTCCAAAAACTATCATCGATCAAATGAGCAGCATCAAGAGTAAACTCCAAGCAGATGCCAAATTTCCGATGGAATTGACAACAAATAGCATTTCAGACCTTTTTAAAATAGCAACCATCACTGTAATAAGTCTAGATAACACGCTTATTTTTTCAATTGAGATACCCATAACCAACGGAATGGAATTCATAGCATATGAAGTAATCCCACTTCCTATGGCGATCAACGAAAATCAAGCTGTTATTCTAGACACAAAAGCATCACACATTGCGGTAGACAAATCTCACAGAAATTTCATATCATTTGGAGAAAATGAATTTAAGCAATGTGAAACATTAAAAGACTTATACCTATGCCCAAATGATCATGCAGTAAATTTCGATAACATAATGCAGAACTGTGAGTAAGCTATTTTTAACAACTTTAACACTATACCGAATAGTTGTAACAAAAAATTCCTCCACTCTTTACCTACCATTTGGCACAAGTTATCGGGAGAAAACGCATGGCTATTTGTGGTATGTAATGAAACTGTCATAATACCGTGCGATAATGAAAGCCAACCAACACAAATACATTTAAATAATGCAGGAAAAATCAGTCTTAACGAAAAATGCAAAATATATACAAAAAATTCAAAATTATCACCTACGAGAAAATACAAATCTAAAATTTTAATAGACTTTCACCCAAATGTTATATTAAATGTAACATTAGATAATTTAAAAAATATCCAATTAAGTAATAGGTTAGAAAATACCAATAATAGGGAAACAAATTACAATTTTAAGTCTCTGGCAAAAGATGCTGACGATCTAAAAGCTTTACAAGAAAAAATTAAACTAGAACTAGATAGGGAGGATAATGATAATAAAAACACACATATCACGACAACAATAATAATCATAACAACAATAATGTTAGTATTAAGCATATGTTCATGTATAATAATTATGTACAAACGAATGAGTATGTTTTCTTGTAAACCCGAGGGCACCGAAAGTTCAAAAAGTCCGCAACCAATTGCATTAACAACAATAAACAAAGAGGCAGTACCAACTGCATCAGCAAGACAAGGCACTAGGGCGAAAAGCCCATTGCCCGAAATAGTGTAAATTGTGATAGGACTATGGGCTTTCGTTTAGCCCTGGGGGTGTTGTGAACCCCTGCACGAGCCACGGCGTAGAGTGGCTGACTCGGCAAATAGCTACGCGGCGGCCGTGCGAGGGCCCGCACGACAACGAACGACGACGGCAGTCTTGGCGACTACGTTGTCAGAAAATGTTCAATAAATTTTTGTCTGTTTAATTTCAATATAATCTATTAGTAATCCAAAAGTGAGTTTCATTTTAATTAACGCCTAAACACACACACGTTTATACACACATATATATTATCTGTATAATATATACGTATAAACGTGTACTAACACACACGTCCAACGTCAAGTGGTACTGGTACCCACGGAGTAGAACGGTTGGTTAAAACCTAGGCAACCGACAACCAAAAGAACTCTGTAACCTGCGGAATCAACCGGGGTTACAACATACCTATATTAGTTTGTATTTTTATAATTAATTTAATGGTATATTTGTTATATAAATAACCCAACATATTGCAATACTTTTTTTCATTTTTGATTTTGGTTTTTGAAGAGTCTTTAAAATGGCAATTGAGATTACAGTATAATCAACTTGTAAATATGCAATTTGAATAAAGTAGGTACCAAATGTTTTATTGAATAAAGTAAATTCATGTATATTAAAATTGTCATAATTCTTTAATTTTATTTCTAAAATTTTAAATAATAATGTACACTGTCCTGAGATACTAGACAAAATAAGTTGGTTAATCTTAATACCAAATATTTACATCAGGTCTAGAGTCATATTTTACGAGTCATTCTATGCTCAATCGTATAGTTATAATGGACCTATCAGTCGTATTCTTCAGTTCTGTAACAAACTTGATAATTTCGATTTAAATTATGATTCTGAATCTAAACTTTGGCATTTATGCTTGGATTTGAATTATTTTTAAATATATTAAATTATATTTTTATATTTATTATCTTTCTTGTACACTAATGTCTTGGGATATCAAATAAATAAATAAATAATTCACTATAAAAATATATTTATCACAAAAGGGTTTATCTTTAGAGTTAAGAAGAGGCATAGGCTTGAAGTAAAATTCATATGGTAAACATCAAAATCCTGAAAATTACCTAGTTGTGAAAAAAAATATAAGTAACTTAAATAACGATTAAGTACAAAAACAAGAATACATTTCAATAGCGTGAAAAAGAACATAATTTGACTTCAGTGTCGTAATATGCTGAACAAAAAATTAACAAAATAGTATTCATTTATATTAATATTGATTTAAATTGTGCAATAAAGAAATACGATCAAAATAATGTTATGGCCAAAAATCTGAGGATTTATCAGTTTGATTACTACCAAAAGAAATTGGCTGATCACTTTCCTCTTCTTTTTTACTAGATGAAGAATTGGTTTCGTGTAAAGTATCTTGATGTGTATATATTGATTTTTGAGGTGAATCATCTATTTTTATTCGGTTTAATGGATTGGTAACATTATTTGGTGCATCATTGCATTCGTCTTCCTTAGGTCCTTTTATATTACTTTCATATTTATGTGGAGTTTTATGATTATCGTTTTCAATATTATCTATTGATCCAGCTAAGTTTTGAATTATGGTGTTATTTAACTCTGAAAAATTATTGTCCCGAAAACAATTTTCTGTGGTATTTGATTCAGTAATAGATTTGCTTTGTCTAGGCGAGTGAGAATCATAATTGGTTTTATTAATTGGTAATTCCATTTTTGAACCTGGCTCATTTATAGCATTATTATATTTGTTTTCCTTAGATCCTTTTTTATTACCATCAGATTCATGTAGTGGAGTTTTATGGTAATCTTTTTCGATATTACCTATTGACCCAGCTAAGTTTTGAGTTTTAGAGTTATTGAATTCTGAAAAATTATTGTCTGCAAAAAGTTTTTCCATGGTATTTGATTGAGTAAAAGATTTGCTTTGCCTTGGCGAGTAATTATCATAATTCGTTTTGTTAATTGGCAGTTCCATTTTTGAACTTGGCCTATTTATAAGTGAATCTCTGTATATATTATTCACATTAGATGACTGTATTTTTATTGATGCACTATTTGTAACGTTTGGGTTATCTTGAAATCTAGTATTTCGTAAGCTTTCAGGACTTGTATCATTTTCAGAAAATGATTGGCTTAATGATCTACGGATTGATCGATGATATCCAATTTTGTTAGCAAGTTCTTTTAAATTGACTTTATGACTATGGCTCTTCAGAAAACTAAAGTCTGAATCATCTGAAAAATTTGAACGAATGTTCATATATGGTTTGCTGCTGATTTTCATTATTTTGGAATCTGAGTTATGCTGCATACAATTTGTTTTAAATTGTTTCAAGTTTTGTTCTACTTTTGCTGTATTCATTTCTAATATATTAAGTTTTGAATGTGCTTCTTTTATCATGTCATCTTCAGTTAGGTTATCCGATTCTAATAAAGTCGTTGAATAATCGGTAGTAGTTGATGAAATGTTTTGATTTACAAATTTTTTTTTACCACAATCATCAACAAACTTCAGTTTTTTTTTTACATTTTTAGGTTGATAGTCTGTTGTAGGCGAAGATATTAGATGAGTTTTTTCAATTTGCTTTGTTAAATTTGAAACTCGGTTTGATAAGTCTTCTATTTTTTGTCGTTGTACTTTTGTAAAGTCACGAAGCTCATCATTCTCCCTTTGTAACTTTCTCATCGTTTCTTGATCCTATAAACTAGAATTATAATGAGAAGATTTGTAAATATAAAAATTATTTTAACTAACCAATGAAGATTCAATTCTTAGAGGATTATTTTTAAGTTTTGATTTTATTTCCATTAATTGTTTTTCCAAATAAACGCTTTGCTCTTGCAACAATTTAACTTTATTACATTCGACAATTTTAATTTCTTCTATACGCTTTGCTGATTCTTCTTTTAACCTAAAACAATTTATTACAATTCATAAAATATTTTTAGTTAACATGTGTAAATTAATTATGCTTACACATTTTCACGTTTCACTATTTCCATTTCTTTTAAATGCAATTTACACTTTTGATTTTCAATATCTTGTAATTTTTTATGGTATTCATCTGCTGATTGATGTAATTTTTCTTGCATGGACTTTTCTTTTTCCTAAAATTGCGATTAAATCAAAACACTTAATACAGATTATTTATTAGTTTACACTTAAAATGAATGCATTATTTATTTGATTGAAATAATACATTATGATAAGTAACTGTGATTATATTAAAAATAAAAAAACAGCAACAAAATAAATTATAAATTTGAATTGTTACTTGTGTAAGTTCACAACACTATATGTGTTGTGATTAAACTATTCTAATGAATATATTAAATATTTCCAAAAAAAAAAAAAAATTAATTAATTAGTAAATTTATTTACACATAATAATTCAATTAGAATTATGTTCAAAGGATAATATTACAATAAATAAGTTTTTAAGATAATAAAAACCTCTATAATAAATTACATGTGAAATTTTAAACTTTTTTGTTTTAAAATAATAAAAGCTTGATTATTTTTATTGTAAAAATGATAAATTTAGCCAATAATTTGACATTTACAGTAACTCTCAACATACCGATTTTTATAATAATGTAAGTATAAGTAGACACAAATAATCATTAAATATATATACCATTTTAAAATCTTAAAATAAGAAATGTTTCTTACAAAATAACAATGTACTGTAATGATAGTTGAATAGCTGATAAGTTTTAAAATGAAAATATTACTGCTTAACAGGTTCACAAAAAACAGCAATACTTCAACTATATAATCTTATTGATTATGTACTAGTTTTATGTACTGCGTAAAAAATAAATTATATTATAATTCCATAAGTGAAAAAAAAATGTGACTAGGACAAAATAAAATACATTTTATTTGATACATAATGTGAGATACCTACACTCATGATCCCCTTATAAGTTGAGGTCTATTAATATACTTTTTCCTTATTAATCTCCTACTACTAAAGTATATTATTGAAAAATCACTAAATATGTAGTATATTATTATATTTTAAATTTAAAAATTACTAGACAATATAATAAAAATATTATTTTAGAGAATTAGATAATTAATTATTCATTTTATGAAGCATTTTAAACCGCTTACTTCAATTACACAATTATTATATTTCTACATTATTTTTAATTTCTAATTATTTTTTAAAAATTATTTAAAAAAATTAACTTTATTTGTTATGTTTGTAGGAGTTATTATTTTCTGTTTAAAGGTTAGTTGTTTAAAAGTTTTTTAAATAATGATTTATATTGTATATTAATAGTTAAATATAGCTTACAGAGTTATATGTATATCTATTTTTATCATATTGTCATATTACAAATCTGTTTGTTTTCTAATAAGTTAAAAAATGTATAATATACATATTTTGTTTTTAATTATGTTTTTATATTACCTAATAAATATTATTTTTAGTAGGTATATTGCAAGTGTTTAATAAATAAACCATTGATATCTTAATACATTTCTAATTATTATAATATGTTCTTTTATTTATGTTTAAGGGAATAAGTATTTTATAATTAATGTTTTTTGTGCTGCTTGCCAATTAATTATTTTTGTAAATGGTATGGAGTTATAAAAATGGCATATGTTGTGAAAAAAATATAATATAATATTATTATTATTATATTTATAACATGTGTCCTTAATCACAAACATTTTGATTTTATTTATGTGCGATTAGATACAAGTCAATATGGGAGAAAAGGCACAAGTCATGCAATTGTTAAATTCGATATGATAATGGTCACAAGTCATTAAAAATAATAAAAAAAAAAAAAAAATTAAAAATATTTACATTGATTTTAAAAAATCTATTAAAAAATAAACTGTACTAATTAAAAAATAATTTATAATTATAAGCAAAACCCTTTTGAATTATACATTTTTTGTGTCTCCTGAAAACTAGCGAGTTTTGACTTATGCCCTTTCTCACAAACACTGTCCATATATAAATTACACAATTGAAAGTTATATTTCAACGGCATCAAAAAAATAAAAAAAAAAACCAAGCAGTAATAATTCATTATGATATTTAACAAAAAATAAAATAGCACGCACAGGTTCATATGAAAATAATGAGGTAAGTCTGATCCATTAAATTTTAAATGTATACATCGTAATATTTTTATTTGTTAAGATTGCTACCGCTACGGTGGATGAAATAATTGTTGATACCTAGTCAATAAGTCTTTTTTCAGATATATTGAGACAGTAGTATTCTACCGTCTCCGGCGGTGGCTGGCGACAAACAAATGGTCAGTGTGACGGTTACGGCGCGATATCAACGGACCGGGGTGACGAGCGGATCGGTCCTGGCGGTCTCGGCGCGTACCGTGGTCCCAGGTCCCGTGTCCGGTTAGGTCGCCAACAACACTGCTTTTGCGGCGGACCGTTCGGCGGCGTCGTCGGTCCCGTCGCACCGTCACGACGGCGACGGCGACTCGAAACGGCTGTGGCGGCGACGGTGGTCAGTCCCCTTTGGTCGTGACGTATGTTCGCCCGCCTATGACCCGGGCCGAGTCGGCGCGACCGCCTTCGCGGGTGCTTAGGTGGCACGATCCGCTGGAACCGTCTGATCGCCGGATTCCACACGTTGGCCAGGGACCAGCTCGAGGGCAGCGTGTAGTCCGTAGATAGCTGCCAGATCATGGCCGTGCGCACGGCACTTGGCGAAGATCACACTCCGGCACACATGCCAACAAACATGTACGACGGTGACTTTGCGTCGTTACCGGTGGTCGCCGCGTGGTCTTGACGCGAACCTGCATGGTCAGAGAACGTCCGGCACGGCACAGTTGCGTCGGTCTCGTCGCGCCAGTCGAGCCGGTAGAGACGGCAGAGTTGTTATGTTTAAAACAAAGTGTTTTAATCAAAACGTTTAAAACTGTTTTAAACAATTCATTATAAAAATCATCAATATTGTTTAAAACGTTTGTGATGATTGAAAATGAAAGATAATCAGCAATTTCATTTTCAATCATCACATTTTGAGTTTTTTTTGTTGATGCCCACGAAAAAAACGAATCATTATTATCATCTTCGTCGCTATCACAAGTACTTGATTTTTCATCATTTAAGTCTCTATCAACTTGGTCAACTGTACCAGAATTCATTTCACACATAGCATCTTTGAATAAAGAAATGGCAAAATTTTTCCTAACTTCATTTTAGTAAGTTACGAGATACGACTTGCCACAAAAAAAAAATAATCTATTTTTCATTTAATTTATGATTGTATTTATCCTGTGACCTATAGTTTATAAGGCTATAAAGGAAAACCATTCCATAGTTTTTTTTAAAAAAAAGTGATTAAAACACCCAAATAAAAAACACGTTTTTTGATAAAAACGTTTTAAACACGTTTAAAACCGTTTTAAACGCGTTTAAAACAATTGAATAAAAACGGAGCATTTTAAAAAGAAATAAACAAAAAAAAAAACATTTTTTTGTTTTTTTTTTTTAAAAACACGAAACATAACTCTGAGAGACGGTGACGGTGGCGGCCACGGTGCGATTGACCGCGGTGTTGGCGACAGCGGCGGAGGCCGTGCGATTGACCACCGCGGTGTTGGCGACCGTGGAGGCGGTGCGATCGACTGAGACAGTAGCGGCACGATCGACGACGGCTATGGCGGCGCGATCGTCGGAGGCGATGGCGGCATGATCGACGACGGCGGTGGCGGTGCGATCGACAGTGGCGGTGGATGGCGGTGCGACCGAATACGACATGGTTTGGCACGGTGTTCCACAAGGCATAAGTCCTTGTCGTCGTCGGATGGACGGACGACAGGACGTGCGCAACGATTGCGAAACATCTACGAACATCTCGAACAGTTTAGATAGCTGCAGAAAACAATAGGAAAGAATCAAGAGTCAACCTCACGTTTATACATTATTTTTATATACTTCATAATAGAAGAAGAAATCATAGAAGAAGTCAGCTTCAGAAAATATGAGGAATGCTAAATGTTCTCAGATGAGATTTAAAATAAAAAGCACTCAAATAGTTAAATGAAACGCAGGCCCTCCACTCATGTTTAGATGTAATTAACCTAACCACTACCTAAATGCCTAAAAGATTGTCCATTTTAGTCGCCTCTTACGACAGGCATGGCGTACCGAGGAAGTATTCTTATCCTCGGGGTGATAAGAAAATATAATTTAAATCGAGTGTATACAAAGAAGTTAAATAACACTCATGTATAAATGAGAATGTAATCATAAAAAATAGAAATTGAGTGTTTCACACGATTATAATATACAAAAGAAATTATGAGAAAAGTCATAATTGATTATAGTCAATATGATAATAGTCATAATTATAGAAAAGTCATTTTACGTACGTTCGCACGTACGTTCAAACCAATAGTAAATTGTAGGGGAAAAATGTGTTTGCGTGTGTAGTAAATTATTGTCCGATTTATTCGACGAATTATTGTCGGGTGTTAGGGATATGAACTTTTGTTTTATGGTTTTTTATTTTTTATTTTTATTTTTTTATACAGATGAATTCAAAAATTTGTTTTGAGTAAAAATTAAATCTGTCAATGAAAAAGACTTTTGAAAAACTACGAAGGCTAAGGCAAGGAAGGAACCTCTTAGCACAGAACATTAAATGGTCTGTGAGCCCCTCGCCACGTCAAGGTGGGTTCCTCGAGGGGGACCTACCTAATTAGAAGCTGACTTTAAATGAAGTGTGTTATGTTATAATTGGTGAATGGTGAATTGGTTTTAAATATAATGAATACAATTTTTTTGAATTCGAAATTGGTGTTTAAGTTCTTCTTTGCCCAAGGGTTGACTAATTTCTACAAACCCATGCATAGTTAAGCAGAAGTAAATTTTGAAAAAAATGAGAATGGCAACATATTATTTGAAATTTATTATTATCTGAAATTCTAAGAAAAACTACTCCCACTGCCTATAGATTTATTTCATCCACTAAGGTGGCACAATTTTTTTTTCAGGAATTTAAATTACTGATAAGAACAGTTGAGTGATTGAAGTCTATTTTACTGAAATTGATGAGATATTGGGCAAAATTATTTTTATATACTTCATAATAGAAGAAGAAATCATAGAAGAAGTCAGCTTCAGAAAATATGAGGAATGCTAAATGTTCTCAGATGATATTTAAAATAAAAAGCAATTAAATAGTTAAATGAAACGCAGGCCCTCCACCCATGTTTAGATGTAATTAACCTAACCACTACCTAAATGCCTAAAGATTGTCCATTTTAGTCTTCTCTTACGACAGGCATGGCGTACCGAGGAAGTATTCTTATCCCCTATCCTCAGGGTGATAAGAAAATATAATTTAAATTGAGTGTATAAAAAGAAATTAAATAACACTCGTCACTCATGTATAAATGAGAATGTAAACATAAAAAATAGAAATGAGTGTTTCACACGATTATAATATTATAAAAAGAAATTATGTGAAAAGTCATTATTATTAATAATTAAACAAGTTAACCCATTGACTCCTTACAAAGCAGCTATTCTTCATCCTTCTTGATAGTTGACCATGAACTGCTCCTCTTCTGTTTCATCCACATGTTCACCTGAAACCAACTCGAATTCCTCTAGGTGGTTATTATCTAGTTGTTTAACATTAATGTAAGTCCATTCGATTTAATGCATACAGAAAAAAAAATTATTACAATCGTGTGAACAAATATATTTGCATAACACTCAAATTCTTTGGATGTGACAGGAATAGTTGAATGTTAAAATTGATCCAAAACAATAGTTAATTATAAAATTGTATTAATTTAAGAGTAAATTTATGTACGTGTTCAAAAAAAATTATTATCTAATTTCTACGGATAATAATTTTTATTCAACACAATACATTGAAATATTTAATTGTGTTATTTAAAAACATCAATGTTTAAAGGAGAATGTAAAAAAAAAGAAATTGAGCGTTTCACACGATTATAATATAAAAAAGAAATTAGGAGTAAAAACATTTTTTTTTTTTTTTCTATTGATTTTGAAAGAAATTTTTGCTTTGGCTACTTTGGTCATTAGCATTACATTTCCCATAAAGATCGATTAAACACGAAAGAGGTAAAATGTACGAGAAAAACCTAAGAATAACCTAACCTAATATTAATTTAAACAGAAAATGAAAATACTTTTAATCATTCTTATTTTAAATCAATTATATATATCAATAAGATATTAATGTTATACTTTACGTTTACGCTGTTCTTTGACGCTTTGCCATTAAGAGAAAAACAAAGTTTGAAAAATAAATCGAAAAGTGACGAATTAAAAAAAAAATGAATTATGCATTTTCATATAATTAGGTTATCATGAGTATAGTTCTATTTGTTCAAATAAATTGTACTGAGATATAGAGAAAAGCGAACGTTTTTTTTGCAATCAAAACGAGTATTTTTTCTCCTAGTTACATGAATCACGGTCTAAACTTCTAGTAGGTACCTACTTTTATCCACTTTATCAAATACCTACTGAAATGGCATCATAGCACAAAACGCTATATTGAACTTAAATAGGTACTGAATAGTTATATGTGCTGAAGTTTGCATACAAATCATACAAATCAGGTGTAAATCGTAAAAGTTCAATATAATTGTATAAAGAATTATTAGTAACAACGAACAAGTTATTCATGTAATGTGTCTGACGATGTTGATCGTATTGATTATTCCTTTGAGTTCTGTTTAATAGGCTGAATTGGGGAATTTCAGTTGGAGAAAATACTACAGCCCCGCCCAAAAAAAAATTCTAAATACACCCCTGAGGTAACTCATATATCAGAATCCATTCTCTAATAGAGAAAAAATTGATTTTATAATTTTTCTATGAAATCTAAATTTTTTAAATAGAAAGCTCTCGAAAATGTGCAGCCGTAGGTATGGAAAATAAAGTTTTCCCTACGGATTGTCTTATACAAATTATCCATAATTATTACTACCATTGAACTACATACACTCAATAATATACAAATGCATATATAGGTACAAATCCAGACCATAATCACAATCCACTGTTATAAACCCATCAATAGTTGTGTTCTGTTAACTATTAAGTGTTCTCTTCTTAATGCTATAGGAGGATTATTTTGATTTAGTGGTATCACGGACCACGGCACCATAAAAAGAAGGTAGGAGTTAAGGTTTTGTAATATAAAATGAATATGAAAATGTTTAGGTACTATTCAGAAATAGGACATGAACTAATCAGAAATACAATAGTTAATTATTTACAAAAATATCTATATGTCTACTGATTATATATATTATGATATAATATTACACCTATCAGAATCAATATTTCAATTTAATAACAAGTAAATAGATTAAAAAGTTAAAAATTGAATAGTTAAATAAATGATGAAAAGTAAAATTATTTTAAAAGTACACTGAACAAAAGGCTTCATGACTGTGCATATGCTGCAATTTCTTTCTAGGCTCGTTCATCATTCTGTTCTGGTATCCACTGTCCAGTGCTCCGCAAAAATGACAAGAGGTCGTGAAGTATTCATGCGTTAGGTTAGGTAGGGTGCGTTTACACGGATCACTTTTAATGATCATTTTGTATGAACCATCCACAATATCAAAAGTAATCATCCTCATGAAACGATGAACTAAGTTGGGTAGTGCCCGACTTTCCTTCACTGAATCGCCCACGATGAATCATCGAAAGTGATTAGGGTAAATTACTAATTAGGTATCTACCTATTTTTTTTTTTTATAGCTACCAGTTGTAGTGCGGGAATCTAAAACGAATTCAAATAAGAGCTTCAGAGATAGCGCTGCTTCCGAAGGCCACATATTCTCTTAACACCAAATTCTAAATTCTGACGGTTGCGTTCGGTGTTCGATAGCATTCATGGTACCTGTCCAGCCATGACATACCCAATGCCCATTGTCCGCATAGAGTAGTACCTGTCTGACGCACTCCATGACTAATATCAGGTTCTTTATCATTAATATTCGACCATTATCACTAATTTTCATAACGTATCTACTATTATAGTTACACGAACTCACAATAACTCATAATTATTCATCATATTATTTTTTATTAGTTTAATATATATTACCGGTTATATATACTTGGTCTAGTGTACATTTTCACATATTTATCACCTAGTGAAGGCCAAGGGAAATCTAGAAATCGCTACTTGGGTTATTATGGAGTATTCTTAATAGAAAATATTTCTGCAGTCACTGTTTGGGGGCTATAACAGGCAGTGATCAAAACGAGTGGTATTATTTACTTTTAATGATAGGATCGATTATGCCATTTTTTGTCGGAATTGTGTTTATGGTTATTTATTACATATTTTTTCATCCTCATATCACATACAAAGAAGACATTCCAAAATTAAGTACGGATACAACTAATACAGTTAACTTTATTGAAGATTTATCAGAATAAAAGACAACTATTACAATACAATGATCTGTTAATAGACAATAATTAGGTATTGTTGATAAATCATTAACATTTATTTTTATTTAATATTGAAACATCATTGTAACTATATATTTATTTATTCATATACATATACACACTTAGTTGAGTAACAATGTTTTTAATTCTATTTTAAGTAAAATAGGTTTTTGTCAAAATGTTTTCAGCAAACTTTACATTGGTGGTCTGGCGCCAGTTGGAATTTGAATAACTATCATGGCATATCCATTTTCTGAAAAAGATAATTTTTATATACGTGATTTTTCTTATATCCAGTGGTGTGTTTTTTACTGAGAAGGTTGAACTGGCCTGGGCCTAACCATTATTTAGTTACTTGTAATAAAATGAAATAAAAAATTGGCATAACTACTGCTCATACCATATGTAAAACATATCTGATTATGTTATAAGACTGAATTATTGTTATAAGTATAAACTATTTGTAATATTAAAATAAAGTATTGATTATGTCCCTACTAACAAATACAGTTCTTTTATGATTTAATGTTTTTACCTATTTTCTGTAGAAACGGATGAAGTTACAAAAGAGATAAAGGGTAATGTACCTTAGGCATAAGATGATTATTGATGATAATATAGTCTTAGTGAAGGACTTTGGAGAACTGCACAATAAATGTGAAGGCTGGAGAACACCTGCCTCAAAAAAAAAAAAATAATAATAATAATAATAATAAGGATTTATAGAAGTATAAAACAAGAAATTAAGTATGCTGTTATTTTAAAAAAGCATGTAAGAAGGCTTGTGGTGAAAATGAGAGAAAATGACTGAAGTGATTTGGACTTATTATGAAGGGATATTAATTAAATGTGATTAAAATGGTGTTGTATTAGAGTAAGAAAGTTCAAGAGAAAAAAGATAAAGAATATCAACCAAAAAAGTAGATAGATGCAGTTGGCATTAATGTGGATATTGTTAGTCCTTAGATGAAATGGAAGATAGTGCCAATTATTAAGTAAAGGTTTAAGATAAGTCATTAAAAAAAAAAAAATTGTTTGGAATGAATTGGATCTGAAATGTATAACCTTGGTATTAAATTGAAAATAATAAATGTTTATTATACTAAATATTTTTGAATGAAATTGGTAAAACAATGTATTTACAATTTATAAATAGGTATTTCTTATGTACCTACCCATATATTAATGGCTTGTGTATTAATAAAAATAATAATAATAATAATAACTAATGGACATTTAATGACTACATTTCAAGTAAAATGTTAAAGTGGTAAAACTTTTAAATTAGTTTGTTAAAGAACTGACGGCTGAAATTTACTTGGTATGATCATGATTTCCTTTTTTTTAGTACGTAATCGCATGATTTTCAAATCATTAGACGGGTCGCCTTCTTCTTTTAACATAAACTTCGCAGTTCTCATTAACTGTTGTACTAAACCAGCATATCGAACAGAAACGTCATTGTCCATGGTAGATTTAATTGGAATCCCTGAAAAAAAAAACATAAATATTTATCCGTAAAATTGTTAATTTATACGAGAGGTATGAAAAAACAAGCGCACCATCACTATTTATTATAATGACTCCAACAACTCCATCTTGAGTTTGAATTCTTTTCAGAGCTTCCTCTACCTGAGAAGCGGCCATTTTCAATAAAAAAAAAAAAACTATGAAAGAAAAATACGAGTTACACAAAAATAATTTATTTACCCACTGCCAGATTATTTAAAAGTAGTGAGATTTACTTGGGCAACCAATACAATACAATTATATTTAAATCTACATATTATTCCAAAAACAAATGGCCAGCATTAGTGTTATGGCAGTAAAATACTTCGAGGCGCTGATTGTTAAAATGCTTGTTCAGATATTACTATAAATTAACTTAAGTTGAATCATGATTTTTGAAAAAGCTGTCCAGAGTTTTTATCCAAATAGACTGCTTTTTTCATTTACACATATAAACTGATCCCCTCACATATACATATATTATAGTGATATATCCTTAGATGAATTTCAAACATGTCTCGGAAAAATTTATCAACCGTTTCTCAATCAAATTTCGCTTCATTGGTATTAATTTACACGGCTTATACACGGTTAATAAAATATTATGTAAATTTAGAATATAAGTTGCTAAAGTAGGTCAAGTGATTCAAAAGAAAATCAGTTGTTTTTATTTCATGAAAATTTTTGATTCTCAGTTATGAGCCATTTTCGATATTGACGGTTCAATTATAATTCTTATACATAAAATAAGAAAAATATCTGGACATTACTTTGTAATATTATTTTATATATTTAAGTATTCTTACGGCAGCATTATTAAAATGCTGTTTCTAAAAGCATGGGATATTTTAGGTGTTGAATTCTCTCCTTTAATTGTATAAATTATACAGTGGACAATTTAAATTTTCATACAATGTACCGTCAAACCGAGTGACTTGGAACGATGTTGACCTTTTAACATCTGTAGCACATTCATTATTGATAATTAAATTCTGTAAAAAATCATGCAGTGTCGCACACCTCCAATGAAGTGATTGAGAAAAAAAATATTAAATTCTTAAGTAAATTAATGTAAAAAAAAAATAAAAAGTGCTTGTTCCAAGTCACCCGGAGTTTCGGGTGACTTGGAACATGCATTTTTTCAAATGCAGATTGCATTTAATCATTTGTAGGTCACTAGGAACACTACAACTATTTAAAAAAAAAAAAAGTGTTAAAAACCATATTTTTATTAAATTAAAAACAATTTAACATTTCTTTAAAACTATTATAAAATAATACTTTTTCTTAGAAGTTTCAGACTTTGCTCACAAAATAAATTTAACCAAAATATTTATAAAACTTAACTTTTAATTCAACAAAAAATAAAACAGTTTAAACTGACTTGTAAAACAATAGATACAACATAAATATTTCTTTTTTAAACCTTACAATTTAAAATGTGTAACAAAAAACAATATAACAATAACCAAAACTAATTTTATTGACTTTCAAACTTCAGAATGTCTGGATAAAAAACGTGTGTATCACTCATTACCGGGCTTATTATTTTTAAATATCTTTGATTTTTGGCCAGCACGATCTAAGTATGACTTGATCAATGTCTTAACTTCTTCCCTATCAACAGGGTAATCCCAATCAGATGCATATAATATTGTTTCAACAATAATTTCTTCTTCAGTAGAAGTTAAAGCAGTTTGGCCTCCATGGGGTTTAAGATTTAGTTTGTTTTTTTTCCTACTTACAAATTTCAGTATGTACGACTTCCAGGTATTCGTTTATAATGGTTTGGCATGTTCCAAGTCACCCACTTATTTTTTAAAGAAAATAAAAACAACCCTGAAAAATGTAAATAATATTATTTCCTAATTCTAACTTGAATATCTGTGGTTCCAAGTCACCCGGTTGCATATAAGCAAACCATACATTGCTAGGGACCCATGAGAAATAACGAGCTCTCATTGGCCGTATTTCATTTGTGATAAACATTTGAATTTTGATGCTGATAGTAATATTTAGTACTGATAAGTGATAAACTATTTTGAATACCTACGGGTTTAATAAATATTATTAACGGGTTTATTTCATAATAATTTATATTATAATTTTTTATTATTTATTATAATGATTTTTCCAACGGCATTTTTATACGAAATAACTAACAGTGACGAGATTAATATTACACTTAGGTGTAATATTAAATACAAAAATATATAAAACATAAATGAATTAACAATATTGTTAAAAAAAAGAAATTAAAATCATTGTAATTTTAATTGTATTATGACGTATTATGATAAATATTATTGTGTTATGAATTATTTTGAAATACTAGCTAATACATCAAGAACAGACACTTTTATCCTATTAATGAGATCTACAGGGAATTTTCAGATTTTTAATCTAAAAATTAAAAATATGCTTAGGTAGAAAGGAATCATCATATTACCTTTTGACGTTTTTATTTTACATTTTTGTTCCGATCATAATATAGAATCTTAATTTTATTTTCACACACAGTATGTTTTATTGTTCGTTGTCGATCCATCTGAAACTTTACTGACCCTTTTAGCTAGTTCTTCCAATTTATCATTTAAAAAGGTTCAACGTGATGGTAGTTTTGTTGATAAACCATAGATTTCCATACCTACTAGGCGTAGTACATAATATATCATATTTTATAGGTACAATTATAAGAATACTATTTCATAATAGTATAGTATAGTAAATTCAAATGTTTATCAGCGCCTGAAAATGTTATCACAAACGAAATACAGCCAATGAGAGCTCACGATTTCTCACGGGTCTCTAGCAATGTATGGTTTGCTTATATGCCAGTTATAGGTGAATACGATATTATTCCAATGAAAACAGTTAATTAATAAATTAATAAATCAAGAGGAAAGCGTAATAAAGGACCGACTTGTGGCTCGTTTATAAATCAAAGTCAAAACGAATACAATGGAAAAATTAATAATATTATAGTACAGTGAATAATGTAACCATAGTCGTATAAAATAACAGTACATGTATTCTTTTCCGCTACGAGCGAAACAATAATAATTTTACAATACTATCAGGACGTATACTATCATCGTTTTTTAGTTTGTTTCTTTCCCGAATCAGGTGACATTCACACCGATGTGCCCGATTTTTACGGGTCCCCGGTATGGTTTTTCAAACAACCGAATCGTTTAGGAAAACAATTTTCAATCTGAGAACAGTGCAACATTTTTAATGCGTTAATCGAAAATAATTATGTCGAAATTCGTTTTTTTTATATTCCAACTCGAAAAAATACACTGAATGCCGATACAAATAAAGTTAAATTAAATAACGTAGAAAAAATAATCTGTAATAACTTGCAGGATTAAATGGATTTCAAAGATGAAAAGCGAAAAGTTTTGTGTAGCAAAATACGTGATTCAGCAATCGAACTCCGTTAAGTCTAATTGGAACGCATTATGAAAATAGCGTCGTAGAACGAATTCGAATCGGCGGAAAAAAAGTCTTGGGACCATTCCAACGTTAGATAGGTTTCTGTGAAAACGATCACGTCCGATTCATTAAAACCTTTTCTACGATTTTGGGATGTTTTTTTCTTTTCTTCATTTAGTTTTTTGGACTTTTGGCTATCAGATGAAGTCAGCTTTCAACGGTTTTGTCGTTACTACTATTAGAAATAAATAGAAAAACGTTTTTAGTTGAAAGATCATTCCTATATATATATATATATATATATATATATATTACATGAAAATGAAAGAACGTAAAAAAAAATCCCAACTTTAAAGTGTGTTGAAAATAGAAAATTCTATTATTCTATAAAACATTGTCACATAACGTCACAGAGTCGATTGAAAATAGATTTTACCTTTTTTATTTGGTCGAATACATTACAGTCTATAGAAATATATGAACCTACTGAAAAATATAATTATAGTTATTGGCTCGAATAAAAAATAATCCATAGCTGATTATGTGAACGTCTAACGTAGTCGTAATTTAAATAGTCTGAAAAAAAATGTGATTTAGTTTTAATAAATCATCATCGACTATAGCTGTTTTTTGTTACGGACAGAAAAAAATGATAATCTACTACAATATACTTTCAATCAACTGTCAGCGAACATCGAAATGTAATATCCTATTAAATAAATGCGTGTGCGAGCCACAATGGTTTATGTTAACCGCGAAAAAATATATATATGTAGTTATATTATAATATCATTACTTTTATATGAAAATCATTTGCAGTTGAATCGGGGTTTTTAAATCCAATTGTTACGTTTCAAAGGCACGGTCTTTTCAAGTATTCTATGGGTATTATAATAATTGTATTTACGTTCGCATCGCATTTGGTTAAATAAAAAAAAAAAAATAATAATAATAATAAAGCTTCCTAGGAAAAAACGACTAGTTGATGATTCAAGACAGACGAGTCAGACAACATGATCCAGTCTCGTTTGTTCAAAACAAACAAGTGGAAAAAAACGAGCTTACTATATTATAATATTCGTCGGTTTCCAAAATTATTTCGTAACAATAAAAAAAAAAAAACAAAAAAACAAAAAAACAAAAACATTGCTCGGTATAAATACTCGAATAACGACGATGATAATTAAATGTATACACGAATATAACACAATTAAATTTAGTATTTTCAAAGTCGTGATTATATTGAAACGGTTTTTGTTTCACGGATTTATCGTCCGAGCGTCTCTTGGGGTCTCTGTCACGGTTTTTAATTTATTCCGTCGGCTTATAATAATCGATGTAAGCACCGCGTGATTATGACAGACGGGCGAACGGATACGAACGAAGAGACGTTACGTCGAAATGTCGAAATGGCGTTTGACACGTTTTTAGAAATTCAATGCGTGTCTTCGATGCCTAAGTGATGCGTGTACCGGCGGTCATCGCCAGTGCCGCAACTAGATATTTTGAGCCCTAGGACAAAAGATAATTTAGGGGCCACTATCTAGCATCACTCTACCAGGGTTTAAATTAGTGAACAAATTTATTGGAGTCAGTCAGATAAAATTCAACAAACAAACATAATCTTTATTAAAAAGTATTTCATACATGTAAAACATACATTTTAGTAAAGCACAACACTTTTTAATATCCATCATATTAATTTATTATAAATAAAAACACATGGAAGAATAAGTTCATTATAATAGAATAAAGTTATACATTTTATAAAAATAATATGATGTTAATATTTTAAACAAATTTAACGATTTAATCAAACGATAATGATAAATCAATGCCGGACTATAATTTTCAGTCATCATTATTTTGATAATTACTGTAACAGTGTAATAGTACAAATATTTCTAAAATTAATTTTATCTTACACAGCATACACAGTTGTCACAAATTCTCACAGTACAGTAGGTATTGCTGGGTATATAAAAATTAAAAATTGTAAAAATTATAAATAGGGGCCACAAAATAGGAATGGAGGCCGTTCCCCGGTGCATTGCCCCGGCTGCCCGACTGGATGTTGCGGCACTGGTCATCGCCAGTTTACGACTCGTCCGAACGATTTTCCGACACGTCG
Source organism: Therioaphis trifolii (assembly GCA_027580255.1). Classification (NCBI taxonomy): domain Eukaryota; kingdom Metazoa; phylum Arthropoda; class Insecta; order Hemiptera; family Aphididae; genus Therioaphis; species Therioaphis trifolii. Next base: position 20,765,736 of record CM050409.1, read on the forward strand.
TTCGTCGTGTATTCGGTCCGTCGGAGTTTCTCGGATCAACGCGTCACGTACGTCGTGGGAGACGATAAAAAAAAACAAAAACGGAACGACAAACGATGCGGATTCGTCTACCGCCAATGCACACCGACGGTTTTCAGTCACCGAAACCACCTTAACGATCGTATTCGTCGTCGCGTTTAAGTTTCTCGTTTCGGCGTTTCCGTCGACGGCGCGGCGTCGCGATACAAAGTTTTAAAGTCGAAAAACAATCGAAAAATACGCGCCGAAGAGGGTGAAAGTACATCGACTCTGGCCGTTCGTCGATCTCGTTTCGACGGTCGAATATCGACGTGTCGACGAAAAGAACAAATAACGATCGGACGACGTGTACGCGTCCTCGGCACACACGTCGGTCGATACGCCGCGTTTTTATAATATTATTATCATTTTTATTTATTTATTTTTTTTTTTTTTTGCGTTTCCGACCCCTTTTGGGTCTGTGCGGTGGCCGCGTCCGTCACGCCGTACATACATTATCATTCTTACGGTTTTGAATTCGCACCGCCACCGCCTCCGCGAAGGAGGTACGGAATATGACGAATAGGGGCACGTGTCACGTGTTACGACGATGCCATCTCCGCCGCGGCCGGATCGGTATTTTCGTTTGTGCCGAACGCCCCAGGATAAAAATCAATATTACGTTTGCACAATAATAACCGCACACGACGATGTTATGAGTTTCGACGGTGATCCGTACCGAAGGTCGGTTCTTTATAATAATAATAATAATTCGTACTCGGAGCGGACGAATAGAAAAAAATAAAAATAAAATCGAATCAAATTTTCTATAATAGAAAGGTCGTTATGATGCGTGCATTCGTTTTACTGAAACGACTTTAGAAAAAAAAAAACTTATAAACATTTCGCTTTTTCCAAGGTACATACAACCCCCGAGTCTTTAGGACACGACGTGAATATTGTCAATTACGTGGTACTTGTACGAGTAATAAGTTCATGCCTTGAAAATATTACATCGAACATAATATCCTTACGATGTTCTATTATATTTTATTTTTTTTTTCTGTTTTCACGCGTTAAACACCATTATTATTTCGAAAAATAATCGCACTTTGTATTTTCTGACGACATCACTGCATTTTATTATTGTTTTTTTTTTTATTTCATTTCATTCACGTTATTCACATCGTGTAGGTAAACATACGCCATCATCTTTGAATAATTCTCTTGGTTAATACTCCGGAGCGGAGGCACACTCACGTGAACGGATTCGGGTCATGTTTTCCGTGGTTTTCGTCTATACATTCGCCGTAGTCACTGATTGTTTAATTCCAATCGATATGAGTAAACACTGACGTCCTGGACGGTCGCTTCCACGAGCAACAATACGCTTGAGGACGAATTCTATGACGAAGGGTGGATCCTTAAACGCAATGCGTAGTGGAAGACGTTTCGTTAGTCGGGTAAGTCAAGTGAGAGGTTCGATTTCAATTTTAGGCAAAAAATCTAAAAGTCGCGCTTCTTGTAACAGAACGTATTTTTAGATTGGGGGTTTCACACGTGACCGCAATCGAGCGACTATTTTTGCAGCCCGTTGGTAGTGCGTCGATAACGCGTTAGTAGCGCCATTCATCCGTGTTTGATCAAACAATTTCAATTATTATCATTTTAATTTCAGTCTTTATTTGTCAGCCTAAGTGCTGTGTGTTCTGTCAATGTTATTATCTCTTTTTATATTTTCAAACAATGACATCCGATTGTGCAAACATTAATATTGAAGATTCCATTGGTGAAATAGAAAACTGGTCCGCAATTTGGGACCTAAAGCATAGCGACTACAGCGATAACAATGCAAAACGCAATGCGTGGGAAGCAGTCATAAGTAAATTTGTTCCCGATTTCAATGATATGTCTGAGGCTGAGAAAAAAGTAAATGATAAGTAGAACATCGTTTATTATCATATTGAAACAAATATTGTCTACCGATACACTTCCGCAACATCACGAACGCGGTTTTAAAAACATTAGCAGCGCCACTGACGCGCTTTTAAAAAATTAGCAGCGCCACTGACGCGCTTATAAAAACATTAGGAGCGCCACTGACGCGCTTCTAAAAATATTCGAAGCGCTACTGACGCGCTTCTAAGTAGCGCTGCCGAGTGGCTTCGCGGGAAGGAGCTGTTTTCAATTCGAGTTATCACGTTCTTGTGCACGGCGCAACTTACGATCTTTATAAATACAACGTCTGCGCGTGGAATCAGAATAGCCCGTTGGACGGAATGCATTTTCGAATCAAGCCTTATCTCTACGTTGTTATTAGCGGAGCCGAAATGAAAAGAAAAACTCTTATGAATAGAGAGCGCGGTGCTTTCTCGTTCCGTGTAATGAGAAAAAAAAATTCTATTTGATACAATCCATTCATTCTAAACTCGCATTATACACATCATCTTTTCATTTCGAATAAAATTCGTTATTTTTGTTGAAACCGTGTTTTTATTAAATCCAGAACGATTTTCTATACTCAGTTATTAATCATGATTAAAAGTGTTATTTTTATGGGTTTTTTTATTATTATTATTATTTTTTTATTTCTGTTAATTAATTAACACCGAGGACCCGATTCGCTAATTCCTCTGGAATCGTAAATGTACTCGGTGTGACAACTTGTAGAAAACATGTTTAAAAAAAACAACGCCTCGCTGACATTAAAACGGGCTGACGGATAATACCAGGACACACAACTTTAAAACTATATTAGGCAATCAGTAATCGATACAGTTTTTATTTTTATCTCGTCACGTTCATTAATCGTTTACAACTTTATCGTTTTCGTTTTATAATTAAAATCGTTACGTAATCGTATGTGATTCCAAGTAACTACATTTTTGACCGATTCACCCGGTCGTTTTGATTTTGTTTTTTCACGAATAACATACACTATGCGTGTCACTCGTGTCAGCCTAAAGTTAACGGTCAAAAGTAGTGTGAGGTGAAAATAAAAGCGTGTTACGAAAGTTCTACCCGAAAAAAAGATGAACAGAATCCGTGATTTTTTCGGAAATATAAAAGTAAATTACCTTGAGATTTTTCCTCGAATACCCAAGAGGATCGTTCAAAACCATTTATTTTTTCAGGTATCTTCTGCAAACCTTCTTATCCGCAACGCGAAAACACCAAAATTGTCACAAAACCGCCGTATCACGTTTTCCAATGGTTGATCACTAGTGTTTTTTCGTTATCTCGTTCACGCGCACTCAAATAAAAATTATTATTAGAGACATAAAGTAGCAGCACTTGAAATATTTAAAATAATAGGCACTCCAAGTTTTCAAATTATGACATAAATAAATATTTGAACTATTTAGATGTCTAACAAAAAAAAAAAAAAAAATAATTAATTAAAAAAACAAGAAAACAAAAATTACCCGAACAATTAAAAAACGTATAAAATTAAATACACGACTAATTCGAATAAATTATAAACATGACGTTTTTTTACGTATAAACAATTAACAATATTGACATAGTCAGTGTCCCGACACGGTGAGACAACGAAAATAATATTATATCGGCAACAATTAACTACGGAAACCTTTCGAATGTCGAAATATCCCAATTTCTTGAACATGAAAAAACCGAACAAGTCGACATTTCTAAAACTAGCTTAATCATGTGCTAAGCGTTCAAAAGTGAGTGAAAATGTTCGCTTTGAAACTTTGTATTCGAATCGGTAGTGGGTGCTAATAAGCATAGCGTGCAACGCATTGTAGTAAAATCGAACGAGTACGAAACGGTATGAACACTGTACAGACGCCACAAGTTCATATGGCCGACGACGCACAGTGGTCTAAAATTGAAAAAAAGTGGCCAAAAATGTTTATTTGTAACAATTACATTTCAAACATTTTGTTTTAAAAATGTATTAAACACTTCTTTTAGAATAATTATATGTTATACAATTTTTTTTTAAATATTCATTTTTACTCACACCAAATTGGTATTTATGATGAAAAATGTTTCTTTTTTATTTAAAAATGTCATTAATTTTATACTAATTATAAGTTGATTTTAAACGACTCATTGTTAAAATTAATCTTATATTTGGATATATTATATTGTATATATATATATATTATGCTGTCAAATATTTATGTTTATAATTAAGACATTAAACTATGTATACGACTTTGTAAGACGTTGATCTCAATTAATTACAAATAGACTATTTATAAGTACGTAGTAGGATCAAAAAGTTCCCGGAATTTATAAATAGAAAAAAAACTATTTTTCCTATCAAATATCTGGTTATTGGAATCAAAAGAAGACGTGATTTCCTATCTTATGGTTGAATTGTCAAAACTATATTAGTCTCTCGTTTGCCGTAATCGTGTCCATACGAAACGGGGTATACGCGTTTTTTCAAAATGTCACGATTCGCACGGTGGGCCAACATTGAATTTTGTTTTAAACTCGGCAAAACTGCTGCAAAAACGCTCGGGTTTTTGCAAACACTTTACAACAAATGAAAAGTTAAAGAAAACAGTCGTTTTGAACGGTTTAATCGTTTCAAAAATGGTCAAGAGTCACTTGAAGACGAAGAGTGGAGTGGCCGACCATGAAGGTCGTGTCGATTGTGTTCTTCGACATCGAAGGGTTGTTTCACAGGGAATTTGTACCAAATCCAAAAAAAGGTAAACTCTGGTTGTTATATTGAAGTTTTAAAACGTCCGAGAAACTCAATTTGTCGAAAAAGGCCAGAAATATGGTTGGTTTTTGCATCACGATAAGGCACCGTGACACTCATCCTTTGCAGTTCGGTAATTTTTAGCCAATAAAAAAATACCATGATTCCACAACTCCCATTTTCTTTAAATATTGCATCGTGTGACTTCTGGCTATTTCCAAAATTAAAACTTAGACTCAAAGGTGAATGATTCGGTTCCGTAGAAGACATTGAAGTCAATGCGATAGCGAACCTCGGGGCCTTATCGATAGAGGCATACCAAAGACGTTTACGGCAGATGCTGAATTCGTCGGAGTAAGTGTGTCTATACCGAAAAACGACATTTCGAAGGGGATCAAGTCAGTTTAAGTTTAAATTGTATGCGTAAAAAAACAAAACGAAATTCCGGGAACTTTTTGATCCTACTACGTATTTAGGACATTTACGATTATTAGTTATTTAGTTGTTTAGTTACTTATTAGTTAGTTATTAGTTATTCAGTTATTTAGTCAACGATAGTCACGCTTATATATACATACAATAAAACTAGATAATACACCGAAACCATTTACGTTTAGATTAGTTGCTCATATCTGCTCTATTTCCGATAAGAAATTATTGAATTAGACATGTACATGAAATCGAAGATATCACGAGAGGACATAAACTCAGATATTTTTCATCGTCTTTTGTTATCTTCAGATCCATTAATCAGCAGTACTCAGGAAGTAAAAACGAAAAGGCGAAAATCACATCGGTCAGTGAAAAATCTACTTATTATCGACGACCGCGACAGTGAAACAGAAAGTGAATCAGAGGAGCAAAGCTGCAGCAGTGAAATTGAATAAAATTAAAAATTATACTTATTGTATGTATGAATATATTTATAAATAACTTGTTTTATGAATAAAATATATAATATACTTAGTTTGTGTATATTAAATCACTTAAATATTTTTGGCCACCTTTTTTCAATTTTAAACCACTGTGCGACGATCAAAACAATTATAATTATAATAATAATAATAATAATAATAATAATAATAATAATAATAATAGTTATAATATTAATTATGATGATGTCAAATATAGCATAAAAATAATCGTAAATCGTAATCGAAAACATCGTCGTACGGACGGACGCGACCGCGCGGCCGGCAGCCGAGCCGGGATAGGTTTTTTTTGTGCAGAAGCTCTCTCCGGCCAATGGTTACAGGGTCCGGATCGAGTGGGGCTCGCGGCGACGAAACCCGCGCCCCCGACGCCACTGCCGCCGCCACAGTCGATCTCGCTTGATGGAAAAAATATACACCGCGCGAAAACATTACGTCCGGAAAACATTGTTCTCTCGGTGTTTCAGTGGCATTTTTTCCCGACCGCCGCGAGCCGGTGAGAGGACGGACGATGGGGGTCGTTTTTTTCTTTGCACAGACACGGACTCACCATTACGAAGTACTGTATACGCCTCATCTTACCCTAGGACCTAGTAGTCATCCCATCGTGCCACGTGAAGGGCTGAGGGTGGCATAAGGTTTTTTTTTTCGATTTTTTTTTTTTTTTTTTTTTTTGTTCCACCTCTTCCGCGTTCTGTTTTCGTGTCTCGCACACGCGTTTTGTAAAAAAAAAAAAAAAAAAAAAAATAATAATAATAATGATAACAATAATAATACAAAAATAACAATAAAGACGGCGGCGTGGTGACGACGAACGCGGTATGCGAGATCCGCAACCGCGAAGATAATAACGTAAGGCCGCGGCCGTCGTGGTGTCGAATCGATAAGTTCGTGGCAGGACTCGAACCGACGGAAATTTTTTTTTTTCTCCGTCACAATAATAACGCCGGTGTCGGGAAGTCGCGATGCGCACAGACGTCTGGGAATGTATTATTATTATTATTATTATGCTATTGCCGCACGGTAATATATATATATATATATATATATATATATATATATATATATATATATATATATATATATATATATATATATATAAAATATATTTTATATACGTATAAAGTAAACGCACAAATATTTGCCCCCCGCTCGTTTATTAATATTTATTCTCGTTTGTTTATTATGCGCGGGAGGTTATTTATTTTTTCTCTTTTATTATTCACTATAGGCCAGTGTGTGTGTGTGTGTGTGTGTGTGTGTGTGTGTGTGTGTGCACGCGCGTGTGTGAGACACGTAGAGTTAAAAAAAAAAAAAAAAAAAAAAACGTAATAAATTGTATAATATAACGAGGTCCGTTTTGGCAAAACAGAAAAATCCTATTACCAGAAACCGCGCGTCGTTTCGCTCTCTCTCTCTCTCTCTCTCTCTCTCTCTCTCTCTCTCTCTCTCTCTCTCTCTCTCTCTTTCTCTTTCTCTCTTTTTGCACAAAACCACCACCACGGCCCACACCACGGTCTCCTCTGTGCCCGTCGTGTCAGCGCCTAGGTCTATTATTGTTTTAATCGTTTTTAATAGTAACTACCTTGCGTGACACCACTACTCCACTCTCGCCGCCGCTCGGCCGTATTATTTTTAATTATTATTACCGTCGCGGCGTTTTGGACCGGGTGCAAGACTAATGGCAAAACATGGTTTAATTCGAGATTCCGATCGCTCGCCAACGGCCGACGGAGAAAACTGGCACCGAGCGCCATGTAGCTAGCCCACATTGTGTAAAGGTAGCTACGTATCACTCGTGCGCGAACTCGAAGAGTAAAAAAAAAAAAAAAAAAAACGATAGGCCGAAGTCGTTTGGGCCACCAGAGGGGAATTAACCGAACGATACGGAAAAAAAACAAAAATAAAAATACTGTTTTTCCGAGTCGTACGACGATGACTCGAAATCGATTTCACAATAAACGGGGGCGCGGGCGGTGACGTCAACAACGAAAGATAAAAAAATAACGCGTAAAAAAATCACTCTTCTGTCTCCGGGACTAGGCACTTGTAGGAATGTGTACGTTTTTCAACGATCGTTCGGTACACGGCCGAGCGGTGGAGATATTTTTTATTTTTTTTCATAATACTATGACACTTAAAAATAATCGTATATTCCGAGCGAAGCGAAAAACTAATCGATTTTACAATAGTGTCTACCGGTTTTTCATTTTATTATTTTTGTTTTCGTCCAAAAACACTGTTTTGGGTAATTGATTTCGGACACGACCTCCAAAGTTACTTTCGACCCTGTCATGGATCGGATAACGCGTCCTCGGCGTACTCTGAAGAAATCTTTTTCGGCTATTCTCAAAAACGATTCGTTTTTTTTCCAAGTCTGAATTCAAAACGGAATCGCTCGCCTGTCACGGACGACAATAGGTACGTACGCACGTAGGCTGATCAAGTTTGAGTTTATACTGGGGTTTGACGCTTTTACCGCACACCGTATTCAGATACCGTAATTCGTCGAATCGGACGAACGTCACAATGTACAAACTAATATTATAATATTTAATGTACCAAACGACGAGGTGCACCGGGACGATGTTCCAGAAGGCCCTCGGTGGACGAGCAGCAGGTGCTCGACGTCGTAGTGGTGGTGCGCGTGTCGTCGAGCGAGTGGCATGAAATAAATTATTGTTAATCAAAATAAGCACTTTCGGACTCTTGCGTTGATGATATTGTTTTTACGTCGGTCTACTACGGTACGGTGTATACGAAGTACGTAAAAGATAAATACGGCAGTCAATACGATCGTAACGACTAGACGTTCCGACACCGGCGACGATCGTTTTTGGCAGGGCCAGATTAAGATACATTGCACCCCGGAGCAACCTATGTATAATACAATATAATTAGGAACTATCATTTTATAAACATAAAATTGTTTTACTATAATTTGGTATTTATTAAATTTTAATGACGCATAAATGTTAATCTACGTATGTCTGTGAATCTAAATTCAGTAAGCTGAAGTTCATAAAAAACAAGTACAGGATCCAACAGGTTAACAAGTGAGAACGTTGAGAACATTTTGAGAATTTCAGTTTCTTCCCAACCTGCTAACATAGATGCCATATTAGAGAGTTGTGAAATATTTCGCCCGTCGACTTCAACGAATTAATAAATTCAAGTAGGCCTACTCATGAGATTAAGTAAAAGACATTTCCCTACTTTATTATATGTCAAAAAAGTTAATTTTTTTGATGTAATAAACTTACGTTATAATCGTATTGTTTGTAAGTTATTTAACACCATTCCGTAGCGTATTATAAAAATAAGAAAAACATATTTTGTAATTAACCTATACCGTTTAGGTTTAGGCCCTGACTAAACTGTACAATTTGTACTTGCGGACCTGCGGAAAATTTGATATGAACAATTTGGCTCTCTCAGAAATCCTAGTGAGGACCTCTGCTCTAAATGGTACCTATATTATTTCAAAACTCTGCGCCTTTAAAATCTTGCGCCCGGGGACAGATGCCCCCTCTGCTCCTCCTTTAATCCGGCTCTGGTTTTTGGTCTCACCGGTCTGACACGAAGTTGATCCGAGTGCGGTCGGTGAGAAAATAACTGTGCCTGGCGACTGGTGAACGACGCTCACCGGTTTCTGCGACCCTTTCTTCTCTACCCAGTCGACGGGTTGGGTGAGAAGTCGCCAGAAACGGTCGCCGCGTCGCCCGAAAAGTGATGCCGACGACGCCGCGGTACAGTGTCGGTATGAGACAATAATTATTTGCGCGCGTGAAAGAGACTGTTGTGTCCGCTCGCAGAACCGTTTGTATCTAAACGGGTTTAAGATGCTCTGGGGTCGCCTGGTCGGTAACATTTGTAGGTCCTGATTTCGCGATCACATTATTTTTTGATTATCTTGAACGTATATAATTTTACCGAATATAAATCGGATTTTTCTTTTGTTTTTTTTTTCTAATTTAATTTCAAAAATAATAACTCGTTTGAAACTACGTGGTCGGTACCAATATTATTGTTTAGATACGACGATGGCGTAATTCACCTTGCTTTTAGGAGTCGAACGTGTACTTGTATGTAGTACTTTTCTCGAATACACTCTGTTAAATTAGGTATATAAAAATGAAAATTCGTCCGTTATTGTTTTTTCGTAATTATACCGAAAAATCAAAATCTCCGTCCACAAATGTTTCATTCTACTGTGACTATTCTAAAACACGAGCTTTTTCACACAATCGTATCGCAATCCACAGTCGTGTACGACCCAATTTACTTGATTAAAGGGACGGACGGTTAACTGACACGGGACACTTTTAAAAACGTACCACGGCCATCGTGAGACACGGTAAAAATATAATTAGATTTCTATCTTTCTCGATGCTTCGTGGAAATCGCAGACGGTACGTTTCACAGGAACTGTGCTCGACGAACATTTAAAACGTAATAAGAGATTTTTTTTTTTTATACACTTCCAACAAGTAACGTATACGAATGCACTTTTTAAAACTGTGTGCATTTCGAATGATGAATCGCTATTCGATAGATGAAAAGAACGGAGGCGAACACTTTTTGCCATAGACCTTTTTTTTTTTTTGTTTACGTACATTTCATTTGGAGTGTAAACAACAATTATTATGTAAACTAAAATATACGATGAAAAGCGTTTATCGGAGAACAGTTTGCTTCACGCGCACGGTCAACAGAGGGAAAAAATCAAGTGGCGGTAGTGTCGTTACACACGTGTTTTCGAAAATCCGTTTCGACATTTGTTTCGCGTCACCATGTCTGGCACGAATTATGCGTCTCGTGCGTTTTTAAATGAGTTCGGAATCCGTTACGAGACGGCGTTGAAAAACGAAAACCACTGCGAAATAATAATAGCGAAAAAACGTCACGGCGCCCGGACGAATTCACGCCCGAGATCATTATTTCGAGTGCCTTAAAACATTTAACCGGTTAAAAGTGCTTGTCTCGATCGATCAGAGCGGAAAATAATAATTCATTCGATCGCCTCGGCCCAGTAGTGCTGGGTATATTTGGTGACAAAAAAAAAAAAAAACAGTTTATAAAAAGCTGGAAAAATACTAAAAATCCTTCCATCAATGCGACCATAACACTCGGTTGCACACGTCCGCCCGGCGGGACGTACGATGTATGTTACGTCATTACGCATTTGTACGGAAACCGAATGATACGATTTATTATGTATGGTACATTTGCGTGCGTCTCTATGTGTGTGTGCGCGTTTGCGCATGTATGTGTGTGTGTGTGTGTGTGTGTGTGTGTGTGTGTGTGTGTGTGTGTGTGTGTGTGTGTGTGTGTGTGTGTGCGTGCGTGTGTGTGTGTTTGTGTGCGTGCGTGTGTGTGCCTGTATGTGTGTGTGTGTGTGTGTGTGTGTGTGTGTGTGTGTGTGTGTGTGTGTGTGTGTGTGTGTGTGTGTGTGCGTATTGCATGAAACAGCTTCAGACACATTGTGTCCGTCGGCATTATCTGGGCCCGTCGATCTGTGGCGGACCGTACGCATTTTTCTCGCATATTAAGAAAAACGTTCCATCATACGGCGAGCGCATCCCCATCACGCGTGCGATGGTTACCACCACCACCACCACCATCACCACCACCACCACCACCATCACTACCACCACCACCACTAGCTCGGCCTCATCTCGTTGGTTACGACCGTTCTCTTACTGCCCTATACGTCATACGGAGTGTGCCAAGGCACGTTTCAAAGAAAAATCTTATGAAAAATGCATCGGAAAAGAGTGGTGGGATTTTTCCATTTTTTTTCGGCGTTCTTTCACAATACTATGGGGTAAAAGGCATCGCACTAGTGTGATGCACACACACACACACACACACACACACATGCACATACGTTCACTCGTGTTTTAGTGTGTGTGTGTGTGTTTGTTAGATAAAGATAAGAAAAAAAAAGAAAGGAAAAACGTTACTAAACAATATAAGCGAAACAAAAACACACACACGCCTTGAGAATGTAACTATAGTCATATATGACTCGGTGTCTCTGTATTCAACCGCGTCCCTTTCTGTTTGGCGAGGAATTGTTCACTTCCGGGGGTCATTTTAATTTAATTTAATGTGTTATATTTGTATATATATATAAAGAGAAAGAGAGATAGAGAGGAGGTGTTTCAGATCTATTTGGTAAATGTATTTTTTTTTTATTCTATTCATCATATTTTGTTAAAAAAAATTAATAATAATAATAATAATAATATATTGTTTTTTCACTTTATTGGACCCAAAATAATTTTTTTTTACTAAAAAATTTACTTAAAAGATTTTTATATTTCTTACTCCACAACTTTTATCATAGATAAACGAAAATATTTGACATATTTCTATCAAACCGACGTGCCACGTTTATTGGAGCAACTCAGTACCATTATTCTTATCAATATAAGATCCCAGGAAATTCAATACATACTACTAAATCAATTTAAATTCGCCACTAATGAACCTTTAGGTAAAATGATGTGTTTGTATTATTTTCCTTTATGTGTATACTATAACACGTTCCTATGTAACTAAAATCTTTTGTATACGATAATTACTTTCGTCGTAAAATCCAAATGGCGTTAATTTATTCAGACACATATGTGATATTTATAATTAATTTTTTTTAGAAATGTAGATACTTAAATTAATATTATTAGACATAAAATCGGTTTGAGTATAAAAAAAAAACAATTAAACGTTTAGAACAGCGAAATAGTGATGGAAAAATATTTCCAAGTGGTATATCCGGGCTTCCGTTTTACTCTACTCCGATTCGTAAATAATTGTATGTCTTAAGATGTCCGATCATTTTAGTATGAGTATTTCTAAAAACGATTTTTTCTCCGTCATAATATTATGTCACAGATGGTTTATCGCCATTCGAATAAAACCGAAGAGCTAAAGCAGCGTTTCCCAACCTGGGGGGCGGGCCCCCCTGGGGGGCGTGTAAACATTTCTGGGGAGGCGTAAGCAGTCATTACAAAATACAGTTTTTATTTATTAAATTAGTTTTATTTTAAAATGTAGGGAAAATATGAAAAATTAATAACGACCGGTTATTGAGTATTATTTATAAAGATTACAATTATTTAAGATCACAAATTAATCTTTTAATATCGCCACGCCACGCCACCACACTATCCGTAAGTAAATTGCTACGATAAGAACGCCTGGTGTAAAGGTTATTATATTAGGCTGTAGTACTATTTTACTATGATTTATATTTTATAATTATTATCACCAGTAAAATTAAATTCATCTCGGATATTTTATAATTTCTTTGTAAAGTAGGTACACAAAAAATTGATATATTTTTCATTTTAAAAAAGAGGGAGGCGCGAGAGTTTCAAAAATCTACAAAGGGGGCGTATAATAAAAAAGGTTGAGAAAGACTGAGCTAAAGACATTGAATGCGTGTAGAAAAAAAAATCCTTTCCATAAAATTACAGCTTAACGACACGGGTAGTCGTTTGAACAGAGATAAAAAAAAAAAAAATAAAAAATAAAAAATTCAAAGTCGTCTAACAGAACGAAAGTAATATTATTGCTTTATGAAAACCGACAGGTATATTTGAAACACCCGGTATGTATTCACGCGGCCAGCCTGTCCACTTCCAGCACGTGTGTGCACAACACGCGTGTGACGACGGCAGAGCGTTTTGCACGCGACCGATCTACTGCTCTGCGTTTTGGTTTCGGCCATAGGCGTGTCTACGGTGGCAGCCTAGGGTGCCTAGGCTGCCCCTGCAATTTTCTAAAGGCGCCGGTCAGCCGAGTTTTAAGTCAGATGGGTTCCAAATTTTATTTTAAATCAAGTATCTTTATTTGCTAATAAGTAATAAGTAATAACTAATAACATACTATAGTATCATTATAACCATGATCCTTATCGCAAAAAAAATAATATTATAATGTGCGTGAGTAACTCAACTCAACTGCCTCTGCTGGTATAGTTTGTTATTTGTGTAGGTAGTATTTTTAAAACTATTGATAGCATTAATTTATTATTCTGTAGTCAGTCTGAGCCCTAAGGTCTATCATAGACATGGCACGGAGTGATGGTATCAACCTATCCGACTTCGGAAAACCCTATACTATAAACACAGAATAGATGAAATTTCATATATTCTGTGCTATAAAGGACTTCGAAGGTACTCTATTATTGGTTATTATTAGATATTGTTTTATTATTTTTTTGTCAGCTGACGTCTCACATTTTATCCTCAGACACAACACACGGTACTCACACGACAGACATAATAGAACGCTAACGTTAAACCGTAATCCCTATTGTTATTCTATGTTTTTTGTGTGCTTAAAACTTTGAGAGCATTTTAATTGTTCGAAATGATGATATCTAGATTAATATTGTATTTCTATAGGTGGTGTAAACTAGAGCTGTATATGAAACTTTTTTCAAATTTTACAAACATTTCATATAGAAACTGCACTCTACCCCCTCACCACCAAAAAAAATGTGTGATGGCGCCGGGCATTAGCTAGGCTGTCACTGCGGATGAAGTCTAGTCACGCCTATGGTTTTGGCACACTGCTAAATCATCGCACACGGAAAACCAGTGAAACGTTGCCCGCGACCCACTAACGCGCGTTCGCCGGCCAATCGATTTTCATTGTTTTCTACCGATACACCCGTTGTTTCCCTTCGATTCTCTAGCCTGTGGGTATAGGCTATAACCCTCCCGGTCTATCTTCCGCCCACGTGACGGAACACAGCTAAACAGAAAAATACGTACGACGTCACACGTCCGAAGTCGTAACTGTATGTAGTACTGATAATAATATTATGATTAAACGATTGTTTTACGTCGACAATGTTATGTTGCTCGAATGCGTTTTAAAGGAATACGAATTCCCGAACCTGGGGCAACGATAACCCGAAATTCGATACTGAATATTAAAAATGGTCTTAAATCATTATCATTTTTTTTTATGGTTTAGTTAAAAACAGGTGTGTTAGCGTTGTTCAATTAAATTTATCATTTTCATACAATTCAACTACAATATTTTCCTTTTTTAACGTTCGATATATTATTTATGAAGTATTTAATATTGTTATTGTTTTCGTCGTAAATCACGTACAAAAATAAAATAAAATAATAATAAAAAGCCTATACAGGGTTTGAATGATAATGATAATAAAAAAAGCAATTTAAATCCAGGACTATTATTATAATTATTAATAGTAGGTCATCGAATTATCGAACTTACAAAAAAACGAGTGGCACCGTTAAAAGTTTAAGTATATTTAATTTACGACATTTAAAGCTTTTCGATTAGTCATCAAAAAAGCCTTTATTGACATGACTATTAATTCATATATTTTGTGTTCTACTAAAAATTTCTCTAAACATCGAAAACCGTTAGATAAATATACTAAACAGTTTTGTTTTATTCGGTATTGAACAATTTTTCTGGACACTAAGGACGATAGTCTGATCGTTCCTAGCTTTCATTCAAAATCATAATTTAATTTTAAAAAAAGGTCATTTGTTTTTTTTTTTTAATAACTTTAAACTAAATGGAAAAAATAAATACACGAATTAGCAATTTGTCAACCCTCTCGAAAATGCTGTGTTCGAGGTCGATCCTCCCCTTTCCTCGTGCCATTATCTTCAAGTCGGCGCATAATCGGATCCTACGAAATACCTCGTATAATGATGAATTAGACGTCTCAGCGTGTTCATCATCAGTTTCACTCGTCGTTCGTTAAAACTCTATTCATACCATACACATGTGTCACACATACAGTATTATTTTTATTATTATTATTATTATTATTATTATTATTGCGTCGTACGTTGTTTTATTACTCGCGTAAATGTACGACACACGAGTGTACGAGGTGTCCTACGTATTTTCGTTCACTACGATACTTTTTTTTTTTTACATGCTTGTAAGTGATATCATAATATATTGATCCCATTCATATTAAATAAAAAATGAAAATTACAGTTTTTAGCTTTGTGATTAAATGTATATATATATATATATATATATATAAATTAATATGTATATATCAAAGAAAATATAATTTCGCAACACGGTGTGATTAATATGGGGAAGATATCATAACGTATCAGACCTCATGGGATACACTGTTCACCGAGAGCGAAATAGGGATGTTATACACTGCAGCGCCCGTTTATAATGGAATTCAGTTCTCGTGCGCCTTTTCAAAACACTGCAGTTGTTGTACATTATACGTACAGAACATATCACGTGTAATATATATATACATGTAAGTATGTGCTTGTGTGTGTGTATGTCTGTGTGTGTGTATAAATAATAAGGTTACACACACGGTGTATCGATTGGACGGTTGCAGTGTACACCAAAACACACACACGTAGTATATACGAGTGCGTGCAAAGCGATCCGCTACTGTCTATGGTGACGAGGTCGGACAAAACAAAGGTACATACCCGAGTTTATTTAATTGCGCTGGTAGGGGTTGCACGAAAAATCCCCACGAGCGACCATCTCCCACCCTCCTACTTTCATGTTATCCGGCCCACTCATTCTTCGTGCCACTCCGGCCATATCATCGTTGTGTTTGTAACGATTCTTGCTATCAATCGTAGACCCCGGCGATACTTGGCGATACGGATTTAAAAATTTTTTCTACGTTTTTCAAATTTTTCAATTGAATTGATAAATACGATTTTGACTTACTCGTAATGTCCGACCATCAAATGCCCAATTCAATTGCGTTTCTTCATTATTTATTTATTCTATACTTTCTGTCCATACTTTGTACAATTCGTCGTCGACTGGTCGCATTGATATATCTTCAAATATCAGATTTCACGAGAAATGGTATTTTTTTTTTTAATTTCCAAAAGTAGCATTCGAGTTTACGATATCGTATCGATATTGTACTCGGTCCGTCGTCGGTCCGGTCGATCGCAATATCACTTCGATCTGATTGTAAACTATAAATACTCTTTGTTCGAGGTCAGATGCATTTGGGATGTAGACAAATTTTGATCGAAGAAGAGAGAAGAGGTCGATATGTTAAAGATAAAATTAGTGTACACATTGGGCTTTTAAGTTTTTTCCTTCTCGACAGCGCGGCGGTAGTAAATTGCACGCGTGTTGACTGCACTTTTTAGTTCTATAAGCATCAATACGAAAGATTTCGGTAATCTAGTAACACTCGTGACACATCACACGATAAAGCAATAATGAAAAGTATGTTTTCATTACTCGATATGGACTTCGTTCCTGTCTAGACACTATTTTAATTCATGCGTGCGATTTTCCGGAGTTTAGTTTTGTTTTACCTGGTTATTGTGCTCGTATACTCGTGAAGTAATCTACATTTAATCACCCGAATTTTTTCAATTCTAAGATTCAAAAACTTTGATTGGCTAAAACTTTAATATATCTCTGAATTATGATGACAAAATACGCAAAACCAAGATCTGAATACGTGTCGCAAAAATAACACTGACTGATCGGATTGCAAAGTTAAAAACTAATTAAAAACTTTTCAACTAATTATGGCGTCGACCTCTGCCAGCACGTGACAGTCGTAAGTCACCGTGTGCTTTTCGTTTCGTGCTCCCGGTCATGTGTGTGTGTGTGTGTGTGTGTGTGTGTGTGTGTGTGTGTGTGTGTGTGTGTGTGTGTGTGTGTGTGTGTGTGTGTGTGTGTGTGTGAAGTCAGCCTAAAATCAAGGGGTTCGCCCGAAAGACCATCAAAACTTTTCTCTTGCACACCGACCGGCTGATATTCGTCATTCGGGTTATTCGTAGAACACTCGTGGTTTCATAACGTCACCGGATGATCCACTACGTCATATTCGTTTCTCGTCACAACGGCCTAGAGTACGTTATCGTCACTCCGACTCCGATCCTGCTTTCGGAATTAACTCGAAACTTTACTCGCGTGTTATTTATTTAATTCCACGAGTCACGAAAATCGACGCAAAGATTTTCCGAATCAGTTCGTCCTCGTGCGCGCGATGTCGTTTCGGTGACGTCAAAACGTATTTATGACGTATTGTGCGCGAGGTCTGTTCCGGAGGGACAATCGGTGCGTGAATCTGCCGGCCTTGAAACGACATAAGAAACGAACGGTCCCGTACAAAAACCAAAGACGTATTGCGTTTACGTCAACGTGACTGTGTGCACCCCGTGTGAACGATATAATGACGAATTTCTGTACACTTCGCTTGTAACGACATTTTAGGACAGGTTCGAGAGTACGTCGACGATGTTGTGACAATAATTGATTAATGCCGATTAATTAACTATGAAAACATGTTACATTGAAACAGTCCTACAGTTATTCAAATTTTATTCCATATTATTGTAGTTATATTAATTTGTATGGTTTTTTTGCTAAGCTATTTTTATCTATAGGTTATCTATATATTATTAAGGTGAGATGATGTCATGAAAGGTCAAAATAGTCAATTAAATAAATAAACAAATAAATATATATATATATATATATATAGCTACATGTATATTATATTATTTAGAAGAAAAAACATTGCATTTTTGGTGGAGAACATTTGAAAAGAACCTTAAATATCTAGAGAAAGATTTAACTCATAAATAAATAAGTTGAAAATAGCTTTTACTTGAAATCTAACTATCCAAAAAAGTGGTTACATAAAAAAAATAAAAATCATCAACATCATTATAACTGTATTTTTGTATTTCTCATATTATTGCAATATTATAGCGTTAAATTTAAAATTAAGTGTGGCAAAGATCTTTTTTTAGGAGTTTAAAACTATTAAAAACACCTCATTAAATAGTCAGACTTCAATCCCACCATCTCGAACCAAAATCTAATATGCCGTTTGCGTTTACGAATGGATTCACACTTAGAATTGTTAATTATGATTTATAATTTCTATTTTGATATTTTTGTTAATATAATCGTCACACCGGTACGATGGGTGTACTTGAAAATTCGTTTTCGTCAAATGCTTTTGATTTATCGCTCACCGAGATGATCGCCCACGGTTTCGTCTAGCTCTTTCGATTAATAGCGGCGGCGGTCTCGTTGACAAACAGCGCGTCTGCTCGCTTCACTGACGGTCAACCGAGCGCATAAACAATGAGACCAGCATTATAATATTACAATTGATGTACTTATGTATATACAGTCAGTTCGTCGTTTTCTAATTCTAAGTTTTGCGTGAAGCCGAAAGACTCATGTCGGTTTTACGACATGGATTGTACTTATTACTTTTTTTTCGTTTTTGTCCACGATCGCTTTTTCGGTTAGTACGACCAATCCGAACGTTTACGACCGGTGCAGGGATCTCCGACCTTTTCACACCGAAAGTCATATGAAGCTTTTATAACCATTTCGAGGACACATACGACGCGCGTAAGAATACAGTAAAAAAAGCGAAGTCATGCGCGGGGTCTATACATGTATAAGATTTCAAAACCGTGCGCTGTTTGACGTCGTGAAGACTTGCGCTGTCCGCCGCAGAACGTCACACGTCTCGTAACGATTGTATATCAATCGTTATCGATCGCCCCGCGCGCACGCAGCCGTATTCGGCGGTTCGAACCGTCCGAGCGTGTAATCACATATAACGACGTACTACGTACACACAGACACGGACGAACGGGTGTTTTTTCTCTTCTCCGTCTTTTTTATCTCCGACGAAACAGCTTTTTTCGTCTTCCCTATCCTAACTCTATCCCTAACCCGCTTTCCCTATCCCTAACCCTCTTTCTCTCTCTCTCTCTCTCTCTCTCTATTTTCCTCTGACTATCTTCCCACCGGGGTTTCGCCGTGCCGCGTATCGCAAAGACGCAACGTACGTATTACGTGTGTACGCATTCGATTTCACGGACGGACGAGCCACGGCGCCCGCGGCTTTCTGTGAGTTTCGTCGCGTTTTGTCGGCACGGGATGAAGCCCGTGTGACGGTGGTTTTTCTCGATATACGAACGACGCCCTCCGTTGTTTTTCCGCGGCTCGTGCACGTTTAAATGGAAAATAACCTCTAGAAAGTATCGACCAGATGAGACGACTTCCGCGGCGTATCGGAGGCGGCCAGGGGTCCGACGAGAGCGCAGTAATTTTCGGACCAAGTTTACTACCCGAACAAGAGTCTTAGAACGGGAAAAAAAGCATTGTCGTGAGAACGGCTCGGAATCTAAAATACTTTATCAAACGTTGTGTCGATATTATCTCGTAACGATAAACGTACAGACGCTCTAGTCGTAGTGTCTGCGGACTACAAAAGGCGCGTAAGACTTTTGTAGTGTCTGCGGACTACAAAAGGCGCGTAAGACTTTTAAACGGTTTTCGTGGAGAAACCCGGAAGCAATAATAATATCATGTTGTCGGACAGTGACACATCGAAACGGTTTCTCTACAAAACACGTATAATAATATGTACTGCTCACGAAAATATATTTATTTTTTTCTTTTGAGTGGAACGTAAGACCAGTTTGCTTTATTTAAAAAAAAAACTAGTCTGCTTTATCACAACCATTATTAATTTATCACCATTTTTACGGGAGGTAGTAGACTTTGACTTAATATGACGTCGTCCCTCTGTTAATTCAAAATTTGTTCCTCAACGTACATTAACAATGACGTTTTCCCCCACTCTCAGAACTAATTATTTACAACGAAAACCTACGAATTCAAAAGATTCTGCTCGTAATCTTTTTAGTCTCGATCAATTTGTGTTTTACCTAATATTATGTTCTAATCTTGTAAAAAAAAAAAAAATGAACGAAAATCGTTTTGCTAAAGCTCAACACACACGGGTCACTTTTGAGCGTTTTTTTTTTGTGGTTGGCGTGTGGTTGTGCGGTCGCTGGAACAACCACTTTTGAACCACTTTTTTGTGGTCAAGCTGTCGCTGACTTAACCACACCACGACCAAAAATAATATAATAATATATGACCTACCTAGACCTACTAGTCATTGTAAAAATGGATTTCGACGAAGAAGCACTGTTGTTGACACTTTTGTTACGCAGAAGACGTCGTCGGAAACCAAGACAATATTGGATCCATCCCATTATTGAAAATCGGGATCAAAGTCAGTTTTATTTGTTGTACAATTCCTCAAGAATGTACGATGACAAATGTTTTAATTACTTCAGGATGAGTATAAGTTCTTTTGATTATTTGTTAAGTTAGCTAACTGAAAGCATACAACGGAGCGACACAACCATGAGAAAAAGTGTGGTTTGAAAGTGGCTGGCTCGTGTGTGTTGCACTAACCACCGACGGGCCACAATTTTGTGGGTGATACCGGCGACACGATGCGACTGCCGTCGGAAAGTGGTCCGTCTGTGCTCGATTGCGTTTTTCATATTACTTTATATTATATAATTAATATATCACCCACGAACGACCACCGTTTTGTGGTCGTGGTGTGGTCGTAAAGTGGCCCGTGTGTGTTTAGCCTAAAGAAACTTATTAATACACACTTATGACATTAGTTGTTCCGAATCTCCGCTACTGTAAGTGTTCGAAAACGATTCACCGAACATTTTCGCTCGAGTAACGCAATACACTCGAATGTGACGGTCAACGTTTGAAATAAAACGCGAACGTCGTCGCGACGTAGCCTAACCGAGTAGAGGTGCTCGAAATAATAACGTAAAGTTTACAGGCACTACACCCCGACGACGGTAAGCGAAAGTATGAAAAGAGAAAGTCGGCGATGGTTTTTTTTTTGTATTAAGTAAATTGACAAAGTTGTGAAACTACGATTATATCCAAATGAGTTTAGTATAGTAGCGTAGCGTCGTGAGAAAATAAAAAAAAAAACACTGCTCCTCGAGTCCGCTCGCAACTCGAGTTTTGAGTTACGGCTCGCGTGACAAAATACACGTGATTACGACCGGCGTGGCGTGCGCGTGTGGTGTTACGATCAAAGTTGTCGCGGCGAAACGCGGAACGAAAAGCCCGCGCGCCGCCGTGCTCTAATAAAAAGCGTCGGATCCTCGTGCGCAAATTATTTATGCGTATCGCCACGATATAAGTCTCGAAACGAATCTCGCATACGCCTCGTGCCCACTCTTCGCGGTGGCCGCGGTGGCGTGTACTCTGCGCACCGTTTTACGACGACGACGTCGCAAAGTTTTCCAGTCGCAGTTTACGGCCCCGATAAGTAATCACGGACGGACCTTTGGAGAAAATCATTTTTCAAAGCAACTTTCAAACTCGAAAATCAGTTTTTTTTTTTTTTTTTTTACCAAAACGACGTCGAGCGTATTTATTTATTTTTTTCGAAAACAATTTTTCAACGTTCAACGTGAAACGTCGGTCGGCTCGTATTAGTTTAGTTTTGTTTTTTTCTTCGTGTTCCTTTGCGAATTCGAACGCATCACGACTCTACTGCGATACGATACGTTGAGTATTAATACGTCATACATAAAGTGACCACATATATTATTAATCAAAACGGGACAAAAAAAAGAAAAAAAATCATAATTATTTGTTACAAACAAATATTTTTGATTTAATTAATAATATTACTAGCAAATTTCTGTGGTACTTATAGTGTTTTTAAAGGACAAAAAAATTAAATTAACTTATTACACTTACTAGGTAATTAACTTATTATAAACAAAACGTTTTCGTGTAATAATTACAAAATTAAATACTTGTACATTTTTCTAAAAACGATATTTCGTCAAAGAACATTTATTTTCATTATTTTTTTTGTCTACTTTTTGAAAACGGGACATTTTAGCGTCCCGAAGATTTCCCAGGGGACAACGGGACAGAGATTCAAAAAACGGGACTGTCCCGTTCAAAACGGGACGTTTGGTCACCTTAGTCATACGATATATTTGTTTCACGATTTTTTTCGGCGGCTCGGTATGATATTGGATTTCCGTCAAACACATTCGGACGTTCTGAAACCGCGTTATCGGCGTGCGCCAGTCGCCGAGTATGACACTTTCGACCAACGATTTCGACGCGATCGGACGAGGCGACGAACCGCCAGAATTCCACGTGACCCACGTGTCCGGAAACGACCGCCGAGCTAACGACGTATTGTCGTTACCTACGTACACGGACGACCTGGTGCGAGCGTGAACGACGAAACCGCACGCCAACGAGTTTCCGACGGTTCGGTACC
The DNA here is from genome assembly GCA_027580255.1 of Therioaphis trifolii. Classification (NCBI taxonomy): domain Eukaryota; kingdom Metazoa; phylum Arthropoda; class Insecta; order Hemiptera; family Aphididae; genus Therioaphis; species Therioaphis trifolii. Next base: position 20,788,498 of record CM050409.1, read on the forward strand.
ACGAGAGGCGCACGACGATTTCGATATTACCGGTAACCTGGTGACGACGCATTCACGATCGTTTCCATCGATACGGCTGGGTTTCCGAGGCCTCTGCGGATTTTTTTTTATCAAAACCACAATACTTACTTTCGAATTTACCTCGACCGTCGAGGCTCGACGTGCATATAACAAATAAATTATCTCTGAAGTAACAATTAAGTTTCTATCACTAACGTACCTTTGATATTAATTTTATGTTTCAGATTATAGAAATGAATTTATTAAAAAAATTAAATATCGACCAACATATAAGTATCTTTTATCAATTAAAACATTGATTAATTGTACGTACTGTATATATTTATGAAATATTTGTTAGGTAATTATTTAATGTGATTGTTATAAAAATTGCCAAACTGAATAATATTTGAATGTATGAAAAACATTTTCCATCAATATTATACAAACGAATTGTTATGAACAACAACTCATTACGTATATACAATTTATAAATAAACCAATTGTGGCTATTATTAAGGGAAAGAGAGAGACAGAGAGAAATCTCATACGGCGATCGGTTGTTTTGAAATATTACTCATAGTGGGATAATGGGGTGATATTATAGTGTTTAAGATATTGTAATCATAAGCCATAGTTTTCACATGTGATTTTCGAGTTGATTAAAAAGGATCTTGGAACAATATTTGCATCCTGAAAAAAATGTATTTACAACATTTTTCTTACATAAAATCAAGTAAATATTTGCACGAAATCCGGGCCCTAATACCATGGGTCTTTCCACCCTCCTTTTGTGGGGTCCCTTTGGCTATATTTGATCTGTATCTATATTTGATACCATTTTGTTCTTGTAAAAATTGAAAATTCTCTCAAAAAAAAAATTATATATGTGATGTGTATAACCGGTAACTCGGTATCGTCGCGCGCACCTCCGTTTTATCAATCCAGCTGGGTTCTTAAGGCTTTCACAGATTAATTTTAATGTACTTACTATCAAATCGCCCACGACGCGTAGGTGGTACGTGTATAAAACCGTACGTGGAATTCACATACGGTGATCAGTCACAATCCGTCACGTGGGCGTAGCGACTAAGGGTTTGTTTTCGCCGGCGGTTTTGTGTCGGGATAAACGACTGCCGATTTGACGTTTTAATCGATTACACAATATATACACACGATATAATCGACTGTTTACATTGACGACGTCATCGTTTTGTACGGTCAGGACTGCGCAGGATCGGTGGAAAGATAGTAAAAAAAAAAATTTAAAAAAAACGATTTGGATTTAAATGTATACGCATACATATACATTAGGGTGGTCGTTATTTATAGGGGTATTTGTTTTAAAATTTAATTTGTACCCCGTGATCCCTTTTATATTTGTTTATTCACACATAAAATGTATAAATGTGAAATTTTCCTTTAATGGGTCAACCCTTTAACGTGCCCCCCAATGGTTGAAGTTTAAGTAATAAGGGTAGTTTACCAATAATGCTATAATAAAGTTCGTGAAATATTCAGTGTCCTTCTCTGCATCGATTTCGATAACCGTTTTCTAATACCTCGATGTTTCATTTTTACATCGTACGTTAATTATTTTTGTTTTAACCGTCGGAACGGTTGAACGACAAACACAAACTCAAATGTATACGGTGTCGTGCACTAATCATGCTACGATCGTCGTGTGGTTATATAGAAGGACGCGGTCGCTTCTACGCTCTCGACGTCCATTGTTGATCGTGGTTTTAAATCGAAAAAACAAACGCTGTGCTACGTGATACGTGCCGAATACGTTACCTTTTCGGCGGACAGCCGAGACTCGGCCGCCGGCCCGTGCGGTTTCTCGTGTCGTATTTGTTTAGGATTCGTACGGACGTTGGGGACCGACAACGATACGAATTAACATTCGAGGCGGCTACGAGCCTCGTCTCTACAGTCCACGTGTCTCTCCGGGGCATCGTTTTATTTCACACACCGAGGTAGAAAACAATTTAATCGAATAATGTTTTTTTTTTTTCGTTTTTTTTCCCACGTCAGAAACGTCTCGTGGCTTTCGTCACTGTTTTTTGTTCTCTTCGTCGCACTATAAACACGTCCCTCAACCACAGTCCAGTGTTCGTACGACGACGTGAGCAGGCGCGTACACGACAAAATATTTTTTTTTTGGGGAGGGGGTTCAGGTAGTATAATTCCGTATTTGTATATAAACAATTTTACATAATTTCAATGGAAAAATTATTTATTTCTCATTAATTTCTTTTTTTTTTTTTTATAAAAAATGTTATGATAACGATGCGGCCCGTGCGTCAACTAATAACTAATAGTAATAAAACCAACAAATTTATATCTAATATTTCCCTCATTGATAGAAACCACTTATAATTCATTAAATACTGAATGCTTTTCCTGAAATTTAGGGGAGTTGAACTCCTCCCCACCTTGTGTACGCTCCTGGACGCGAGTATAGTTACGTTATAGCATGGCGATACATAAACACAGTATATAATCCGACTGTTTATATCATGACGACGTAATCGTATCATATGGTCAGGACTGTAGAGACTGACAGTAAAAAAAAAAACGATTTGGATTTAAATGTATACATATACATACACGTATACACATGTATTATCATTATTGGCCAATAACACTATAATGTATCAATAAACAGTTTTTTTTTTTTTGGAATATTAAAAACAAACGAAAATCCGGACGGGCGGATTTCCAAACGGCGTGCCGACGGGAAAAGTCGGCGCGCGTACGCGGTCGATACAAATACAGATTATAATATAACATACGCGTAAATATGTATATAATAACGAGAGCAATACGTACAAACATAATATAATATATATAAAACATAATAATAATTGTATAATAATCATAATAATGATAATAATAATAATAATAATAATATACGTTCGTAATATCGTTCGAGTTCGTTTTCTGTCTCGTGTCCGCCGCTCCGCGAACGGAGTGTGAAAATCTAGTGCCGTCCGGACGACGTGCGCGAGTGGTTTTCCGATCCGGTTCGCGGCGTTAAACGTGTTTCTGGAGTGCGGGGGGGGGGGAGTGAACGATTTTAGAATTCACCCGCACACCCGTTTCACGACGGAGAAGCCGGTGAAATAATAAGTCACTCGGCCGTCGTTAGGGCTGTGCGATAGTTTCTTCTAGTGGTCGATAGTCGATTGTGTCAAAATTAACGATTGTATCGATTAATCGATTGTTTTTTATTTACGGATTGTATCGAATAACCGATGTATCGTTACGCCGATAGTATCGATTAACCGATGTATCGTTACGCCGATAGCATCGATTAACCGATAGTATCAATAGTATCGAATGGCCGATATTACCGATAATCCGAAAATAAATGGAAACAATTATTTAGTTCGTTTTTTCAACCAATAAACCATGATTAATCGTACAATAAACCAATAGTATCGATCAACCGATAGTAATGTTAATCGATAGTATCGATCAACCGATAGTAACGATTAAACGATAGTATCGATCAACCGATAGTATCGATCATCCGATAGTATCGATTGTACTCGATACATCGGTTGATTATGATTAGTAAAAAACATCGATTAATCGATAGTATCGATAGCTAAAAACGATTAATCGATACTATCGCGCAGCTCTAGCCGTCGTCGGGTCGTCGGCAAAACGTCTATGTATTTTTTTTTTTTTTTATATAAGTTTTGATTTTACCACGATTTTCCCGATTATTTCCTAAATTTTGAGACTTTACGCTTTTCGCTTCGAACGACGGCCAAACTCGACTTGTAACGGACCGGAAAACACCGCGCGTGTACACGCGTCAACGCGACAGTACTATATTATTATGACGTCATCACGTCGCACAAGCGAGCATTATCATCGTCGGGTGCGCACGCGCAGTTGCAGACAGAACACTTCAATATTATACTGTATACAATAATATAACACATACAATATTATGTTAATATAATAATGAGCGACGCGTCACGGCGAGTTTAAAAAAACTTACATTTCGACTTTAATAATAATAATAATAATAATTTTTATAATAATAATAACCGTATCGTAATACATAATACATTATATTATATCATGTCCAAACGTGTGGATCGAGCACGTGGGCCCGGCGAATTGATCCCACGATCGGAAGACGGAATTCCTAGTCGGAACACGTCGAGAGACCTTGGGGCCCGATCGTGTTCGGTGGGAAAATCGATCGTCGAGAAACACGTGTTGATCCGAAACGTTTCGTCGGCCGCCGCCGATCCACCCCGGGTCGACGGTAAAAAAGGGACGAGAGCCAGATTCGGCCTCGAGCGATACGCGTCGGGACGTCAGGGCACTGGATTTTCGCACGGAGCGGACGTCGTCATCTCGTCGTTGTCCGTCACAAACGTGCCCGACCTACACGATCAAGTTGCCGCTGGACCGGTGGTGCTGTTGCTGCTGTTGCTGCTGATGGTGCTGTTGCTGTTGCTGCTGCTGCTGCTGCCGGTAGTAGAGGTGGTGGTGGTCGTACGCGCGTTTCTCGTCCTCGAACGTGACCATCTTGTCGCGGGACGCGGGCGGCCGCGACGGCCGGGCCAGCGTGGCCGCGCCGGTGCGCAGCGCGCTGGGCGGCAGTGGCGGCGGTATCTTCTGCATCTCGATGGCGCTGCACAGGTCGTGCGCGCTCGCGCTCCGCGGGATGAAGTACTCGGACACGAAACCACCGCCGCCGCCGCCGTACATCCCGGCCCCGGCCCCGGTGGCGCGGTAGTGGTTGCCGGTCAGGGGCTGCTGCACGGAACACCGGCCGGCCGACTGGCGCTGGAACGGTGGCGGGGGCGCGGGCAGGGACACGCGGTGGTGCCGGTGGTGGTCGCCGGACGGGGGGCCGGCGGCGTTCCCGTCCTCGTCCGGGTCGTCGTCGTCGTCGAACGCCGGCGGGGGCAGCAGGGGCTGCTTTTGCGCGGCGGGCGGCGGCGGCGGCGACTGCGGGGGCGCCAGGGGCTTGAGGTCCATCGCGACGGGCGCGACGGGCGGCGGCGGTGGCGGCGGGGGCGACGGCGGCCCGTAGTCCCCGTGTCAGGACGGTCCGCCGCCGCCGCCGCCGCCGCTGCCCGGCACGCCGTTGCTTCGGTTCGGCTGCAGTGGCGGCGTCGGCTGCTGGTGCAGCATGTGGTGCTGTCGGCCGCCCAGGCCGGCCACGCGGTTGTGCTGCTGTGACGGGCTGATCAGGCCGCCCAAGTCGTCGTCGTCGGCGGCGGCCGCGGTTACCGTGCGCACCACGATCTCCTTCTGCATGTGTTGCTGCTGTTGCTGTTGCTGCTGCTGCTGCTGCTGCGACCACCACCACCACCAGCAGCAGCACCACCGGCAGTTGCGCGACATGGCGGCCAGCTCGTCCTGCAGCAGTTGGAAGCACATGGCCACCACGGCCATGCCGACCAGTATGTAGCCGGACGACACGAACACGGACACGTCCTTGGTGGCCTCCACGCCGCCGGGCACCAGCTCGCCGAACCCGATGGTGCCCAGGCTGGTGAAGCAGAAATACGAGCCCTCCAGCAGCGTCCACTGCTCCAGCTTCTGGTAGATGAACGCGCCCAGCGCCACGTACGCGGCGACCACGGACAGCGAGAGCAGCACGGGCACGCGTTTCTGGCCCGGCGGGCCCTGGTGGCCGACGGGCCCGGGGCCGCCGCCCGCCAGGTGGTCCGGGCCGCCGTACGTGGCCACCGCCCCGGACACCGTCTCGAACTCGTACCGGTGGTGATAATAGTCGCCGGCGCCCACGTGGTTGCTGGACACCGTGTTGGGCGGCGCGCGCTTGCCGCCCGACCGGCGGCGTCCGTCGACGTCGTCGTCCACGCCGCCGCCGCCGCCGCCGCCGTCGTCACCTCGCCGCCGCTGTCCGCCCGACGACGACGGCGAGCACAGCCTGGAGTAGACGCGCCGGAAGTTCTTGGCCAGCGTCTCGCCCATGGTGGACAGGTACAGCAGCATCAGCGGTATGCCGATCAGCGCGTACACGATCGTAATCACCCGGCCCCACGGCGTCTGCGGCGTCACGCTCCCGTAACCTGCAACACGTGACGAACAGAATGAGTTGTTTTGTTTTGTACTCTTTGAGCGCACGAGCACATGCGCGTTTAGTACTTTTTAAGAGCTTCGCGTTCCGAGGCCTAATGACTATAAAGGATATTATACCGCGCGTGCGAACGATTTTATTCGATTTCATATAAATATTATCATCGAGCTCGAATTCAAATTATTTATGATAATCGTACGATTTGAAATAGAATCCGATATGAAATTCGGATCGAAAACATTTTTTTTTCTCGAGGGAGGAGATGACTCATTTCATTTTTTCGAATGATTTTGCGTCTTACTCGCCATCACGACCGAATGATGGCAAATTTATACTTAGTATTTTGTACATTACGATTTTGTATTTTCATTAAATGATAATTATAATTCTACGGTAATAATCGTATCACAGTTTGTCCATTCTACCGTCAAATGCCACAAAAAAAAAAAAAAAAAAAAAAATTGTGAATAACAATGATCTTCATGGAAATATATCAATGATTCGATGTTTCTCAAACAGAAGAAAAAATATCAAGTTTTATTGTATTGAATATCAACGATTCAAAAGTTTATAATTATTTATCTGTTATTTTTATTTTTTATGTTTTACAATTATTTTTATTATACATCCTACTCTTTGATTTGTGACTCTTCGTGGAATCAGAGAGAAATATGTGGTTAATGTTATAATGGAAAAAAAGCGTTATACATTTATTTTTATTTTATTTTATTTAAACATTCATTTCACGGTTGCGAGAACTACATTAGTGTAGTACTTGTATAAAATAACTGAATGTCTTATAGCTTTTTTTTTTTTAAGTTTAAATTCTTTTGACTGAATTTGTCCGTTAGTTGTTACACTATAGAGTATAGTGAGACGTAGCTGATTTTCACGAAAAAATGCTACGAAAGTGAATGCGGACCGGAATAGATCCAAACCTAAATTTCCTATGATTACACAAAAGAATACTACAAAACTTCATAGTATTATCAAAATCGATTATGGCTTTTTAAAATTTCATTTATTGTATCATATTAGTCTTGAGTTCTTCACTGCTCGGTGTATTTTTCTAAAATCCATATGAATTTATCACTGTATTCCAAAAATGTCTAAACTCGAGCCTCCAGACGTAAAATCAATAAATAAATGCATCGAGTAAATTTAAAATTCAATCGAAATGTTTGTTTATTCAACGACGTAACTTTTTAGAGATTTAGCTTCTACGATAGCCGTCCCGTGACAGTCACGTTTTTGAATTTTTTATATAATTTCAAATATCGTAAATGGACGATACGGAAATCGTATTGACATCATTGAATCGATCTACAGCATACCGATGTTATGAAGTCCTAAAGATCGCAGTTCATAGTCATCGTTTACGTCTGACTCCGTACACGTTATTACGAGAATAACAAATTATATTACAATATTACGCGCAACGTATGCCCGCGAACAAGCATTTGATTCAAAAGACAATTTATTGATATTTTGTCGCTACGTAAACGAATAACAATTCCCGGAAACGAATTCACGCGTTCATTTCCGGAGAGTGAGTTGTCCGGGATCACGCGTCGCGTCAAATCGCGAGACCGAACGAGTTATTTTCCTAAAACGTCGGGATTTCACCGGATTCGACTATTTATATTCTTTTTCACAACGTTCAGAGATGATAATATATTATATTATCACACTGTAACGATCGGTCGCCAACGGCAACGGGATAAAATCCGTCCAACAAGGACGTCTTTGTACGACGTGTACGCAAACGTCTCTTGCTGTAAATCGTTTGATTTATTTCGCGGTATCGGCCAAGCCCATAATAATCGATGGACGATCGCCATGGATATTAAGACAGTTACGGTTTGTTTGGTGTTGCGGCCGCAGAGAGAAGGGAAGCCGCCATTTATTTTGTTTTTTGTTTTTTTTTTTTTTTTGGCGTGCGCTCAATTTTTTTTATTTACGACTTTACCGGGCGGGACATAATCTAGTGCGGCGAATTTTACGACTCGCACAGCGTGAGAACCGTTGTGCACCGGTCGACGTTATTAGGGCGACTCGCCGCGCGTCCGGCGTTTTGACGTGCGGTCGCGCGATGTTTTAAGAGACGCGGACGATACATTTGCGCCCGATCCAAAACGACACGGCCGTCGATCCTTACACGGATTCTCCAAAGACAACCTAACCCGTTCTCTCCGGAAAATTTGTTCTAAAGCAGTGTCTTCCGAACTATTTTATTCGACGTCTCCTTCGTAGATTTCCAATTATCTCACCCATTTCTTCTCCGATTAATCGAAATAATAATAAAAAAAAAAAAAATGGATGATTCGATTTTTTTTTTCTGCTTTTAACGAATAGTAGTATGGACACTTGATTTGAGTACCTATTTGAAGTATGAAATTAAATGTTTACTTTATTTTTTCAAATAACGAAAAAAAATCAATGACAATTTTAACTGAAAATGTTTTTATTTGAAATCTAAGGATAAACACGTTTGTCTGAAGAGCAACATTAGCTGTTGATTCGAATTAAAATTAAAAAATTACTTCACCATTTTGCTCACGTCCAACCAATAATGTGTTGATGTCCCTCCTGGAGGGGTCTCTCGGATTAGACTTCACACTTCTAAATCTACTGGTTTTACGACGTAACGAGTAACTTTCGTGGTTGGTTTTGCGGGATGGCAACGTTTTTCACGTGAAAACTCATAAATAATACACATTTATACCTGCGTGCAATGCTCCTGTATTGGTTTAACGTCTAAAAGCATAAAAAATCTCGCACCACCCATCGGGAAAACCGTTCGATTGAACGAAAAGTTCCGCTAAAAATGGGACGTTCGAAAAAACGCACGTGTAAAATGATGGTATCGTTATTAAACCAACACGGACTTGCTCACGCCACGCCGATCGATATCTTAAATTAATATATCAAGCTTATGCGTGTTTTTAAAATATTATATTGCTCGTTATCCGATTTAGTTTTCTAATTTCCGGGGAAACACGACTAGGGTGGAGCGTGTCGGGCTTGTTTGAAAAACAATGTTGAACCGCACGTCCTAGCGAACCGTCGGATTTCACGCACTTCCGTATCTGCGGGTTCGGAACACCACGGTTTTGGGGAGGAAGACAGCCCGTTCGATTTCTCGTGCAGCACGTCATATCTTTTGATCGACAATACCGCAGGAGAGTCGAACTACGATAAAAATCATTATTAACGCCGCCAGATCAAGAACGACGGTATATTATTGCGAATAGTGCATACCGATCGTATTTTTCGCTATTCTAATAATTATTATTCGTCAAACGTTTGATTTTACAACCCGTGAAAAATGTAATAAGTCACGTTCGAGAAAACTACCTATTGCTTTTGAAATAAAAAAAAAATAATAATAATAATAAACATAAACACTACTCCGCCGGGCCCGACTCAACAAGAAATTAAACGTCTACAGACGATTTAAATCGTAAGACTATTTTCGGGACGTTTCACTTGCACTCGGGGTTTGATCTGTTATTCGGGTGTTACTATTCGCAATACACGGCGACTGATGACGACAGCGACAATTTATTGTCATTAAACTGGTTTCGACCGCGACAATTATAAACCGTCTGATCAAAACCAATCGAAACGTGCGATTTGATTCAATCGTATTCGTATGAAGCCATTGGTGTGCCGCTCGGATAATAAAATATATCCTTTTTTTTTTTTTTTTTTTTTTTTTTTTCATAATTTAGAGCCAGTCGTGGTTAGCGGTATGTGTGAGTAGTAAATGATTATTATTTTCGAATAAACCGTCGTGTAAACGAGTTCGGCAGCCGGTACGACGTGAAAAGGTCGATGCGCACCACGCGAAGGACGAACAGGGGTCGATTTTTGTTTATTTTTTATTTATTTATTTATTTTTTTTTGTAAACGATTTCGCTACGAAACCCGTGATTTATCGGCGCGATCACGTCGTTATCGAAATCGATATCCCGAGGCGTTATCGTTACGGTTTATTATTTTTATATTCGTATCGTTTCGCGCGCGTGGGCGAACGAACGAACGATTATTTTTATTTTATTTTTTTTTTTTCGTTAGTATCCCAGTGTGGTTCATACCGCGGTCAGCCGAATTCGCGAGTTCGCGTCGTCTCTGTTACCGCCGCGAGGAGAAACGAGGGAACGCGCGCTGTCGCGTCGTAAACCGTTTTCACGCCCCTATTCGCTATTAATCGACGAAGACAAATAAAAACATTTTTTTTTTCAATCGTAATAATCAGAATTTATTGCGACGAACTCGAAATAGAAACATTAAACCGGTACCGGATTAAAGAAGTTTTCGTTTCTCACGGAACTATCAAATGTTAATTCCTCGATATTTAATAAGTATTTATTCGTTTTCCGTTGAAAAAATCCCCGAGAAACGAATTTATCTTTCTTTATTCGTATTAAACAATAAAACGGATTTTGAGTTCGTTTTTATTTATAATAAGAAATTCTTGCTGGTATCGGAGTATTTTCAAAACTTCCCACTTCAATATTAGAGCAAATCGGTTTAAAACCGACACTACGGACCACGTTCGTAACGACACGACGGTTGTGTGTATGTGTATGTGTGTTGGTTAGGTTTATACGAGAAGACAGGTGTCACGCTGTCAGAAAGTTAATGTCCCCGGTCAGTATGGAAGGAAGGATCGGTTTGAACAATTACAACGACTTTTAAGTAACTACTTTTTTCAAAAAAATTTTTTTCTGACTTCCTATCGGTGCAAGTCAAATACGAATCATAAGTGTAAATTGAACGGCGTTATGCAGAAAGCAACCATCCCACAAATGTTCTATTTGGAGTTAATTCAAGTTTTAGAAGAATATTTTTTTTAAATTGGTTAGTACCTCATATGCTCTAAAACCAATATACCTTATTAATTAGATGTATGTACTTCCAGACTTATCAATGAAATTTCCAATCTAGTAGTATATAAAGCTCAATATTTTTAATTTTGTGGAATGGTTGCTTTCTGCATAACGCCGTTCAATTATGTTTAATAAAAAAAAAAAAAAATTATATATATATATATATATATATATATATATATATATATATATATATATATAATAATTTCTCCTAGTGCCTGTTACTTTTAACACCATTAGGCTTTACTCTAAACCACTCAATTCGAAATCTGGCCCTTATGTTTAGGTTATGAATTAGTTAAAAACGGTTCGTATGCAACGGCAAAAATGAAAAATGAAATATTTAATCATCAAATGAAATGTAAAACGACATAAATTTTCGGGCGGTCACGCTTTTTTTTCGACCATCGACGATATTGATTTCCGCCATAGACGTAGTTTACGTATTTTTCTCTCTACCTCTAACCATCTCTGTCCCTCTCTCTTTCTGTCTCTTCCCTTCTTTCACCTTCTGTTTTACTGAACACACTCACATGCACACAAACACGCACTGTCCGTCCTTAGTCGGCGAACGCAAACAGCAACAGGAAATAATCACACTACCACATACATGCCGATGTATAACATATATCGGTACTTTTGTATCATGTGTGAGCGATTGTAATTTAGATATTAAGCTAATTTATAAGTCGACGAGGCAAAAAAAACTGAGACGATAGTTTGTTTAAAAAAATAAATAAATGATGTCTCAGAATTAAATGCGAATGAGATCACCTAAAACATTTTCGGGTGGTCATTTATTAAAAATGAGAGAAATACAATACCTACGCAAAAATACGAATGGTCGTTCGCACGACTGGTGCATGACATGGTTTTAATGAAAATAATGTCATGGGTATTTAAGCTGTTAGTGTTGTTTAGTATTTTAAACGTTTCCGTGTGTGTGCGCACGCGTCGCAGGTGAAGCGACGCATGATTTGAGTTATACATATATATATATACAATAAAAGTATAATTTATACTCGTCAGTTTTATGTTTTATACGTCAAGCTTTTGCGTGGAATATACGGCAGTTCATAATAATAATGTATTTTATAAAACCGTACGATGTAACATTTTTTCTCCCGTTTCTAAACAGTATTTCATTCGATTATGACTTCCTCTATGGTAACCTTCTACATTCACCGATTTTTTTCCGACTAAAAGTTCTTTTACAACCATATCATTATTATTATTAACATCATTACTATCATAAATATAATTATTATCATTTCTCCATCAATATTATTGCCATTATTATTATTATTTATTTTTTTTTTATTACTTCCACTATTACATGTATTGGTCGACGTACTCGTCCGTGCTCAATAGCGGCTCGGGCATTGTATGCGGGCTCGGCTGACTCTCGCTGAAATCATATTCGATTCCGAATAGCCACGGCCTCCCGGTTTTCTCGGCGAACCGTCATTTATGAAATTCGAGACGAATTCACCTCTCGAACCACGCCCTTATCACGTACCGTACACGTCTACGCCACCTCCATGCTGCTCTCTCTCTCTCTCTCTCTCTCTCTCTCTTTGTACAACCGTCGTGCTAAATAAATTGTAAGAAGAAATTTTTTCCAACACAAAGATCACCGTCGCCGTCAACACTCGAGCAGTTTTTATATTCAAATGTACGATTATTTGTCTTCTACCTCCTGAAATCCGAGTAATTGTCGACGCAGTAGTCCGTTGTCGCTATTATTGTTATTACTATTACTATTGTTATGTTATTATTGTAATTTTCAATATTGCCTTGTTCTCTATTTTCACTCTCTCTCTCTCTCTCTCTCTCTCTCTCTCTCTCTCTGTCTCTCACTATCTTTATCTCGCTGTACTCACCATATTTTATCATTTGATGGGTAAATATTTTATATTCCTGAGACAAAGACGTAATTAAAAAATAATAATAATAATGTTTTAAAAAAAGTGCAACGTGTTCATTAAACACTTTACACCGAACGACCAGAAGACTTTGCTATTGTGTGGACTATCTCTAGATGACAGAACTGTGTCACGAGTTTATACCGATATATTCCCGGCACTCTTACTGTTGGCACCGCGAAAACGGTCTTCACTGTTCATCCCGTTTTTACGTAATACCAAAATCTCTTTTCTGTCGCACATTTTTTAAAATTTTTTTTTTTTCATTCATTCGCATTCGTAATTTCCGTTAATTCTCCCGCGTTCGTTTTATCACCATACATAATATTTCATGTTTTTTTTTTTTTTTGCTTCTCGTGGGACAATGAAAATACCATAAACATTAAAATAAACTTCCGGGAACTTTTATTATTATGACGCAAAAATTATACACTCGGTATCAAAACTAAATCTACTGGAAAAAAAAACAAAACAAAAAAAAAACAAAACAAAATACGCAGATCCCAATATTGATTTTAAAAATTGTTTTATTATTATTACGATTCCCGCGATTTTTCATTATTATTTCTAGGTACTACTTCATTTGAGATTTTTAACGAAATCCGCGAATAAATCGTGTTTTATGAGCGTAATTTTTACCGCGAAACGGCCAATTAGAATTCCATTTTTGAACGTCTACGTGGAAACATACTGAATCCGTGATGTCGCGTATGATTCGGTAAAACGATTATTCGTCTGGCAACAATGAACATATTTTATGAAACTTCTTGCCGATCGGGCCGATTTCGTTTGAAATCGACCGTTTCACAGTACATTCAATCGGCACGATACGAAACTGATGCAACGGAAGCAAAACGTTTGACTTTTTCCACGTCCACTCGACCGTACTTTTCGTGTGTTTTCGATTTCACGCGCTTAATCGTGCACAGTTTGGATTGACAAAGCGCCTATGACTATCGTGCGCGTGCATATTGGACGAGTCGACGGACACGGTCGAAAGTTCAAAACACGTAAATTCACACGAGGAGCCGTGTGCCCGAGTGTACAAAACATCGATTTCTTTTCGAGATCGATCACAATCAAAGCCGTTATATTTTTACGATAAACCGTGAAATTCATGGATTTCCTATTTACCGATTTTACAGTACCCGCACGATAAAGTCCGACCGAGGCGTTCCGTATTCCCGTCCACAGTACGGATGTTTCGCGTTCCGTTCCCACGGGATTACCATTTCACCGTGACATTTTTGAATAAACGAAAAATCGAAATGTATACAAAGCGTAATATCAAAATATTACACCAGCCGTTGGTGTTTAGAATTCGAATTCGTCAAAACTACACAAAACTGCGCAAGTCGTAAGTCATCGTGGTCGTAGTTCGTGAAGCTTTTACGGCCCTTGACGATGTCACAACTGTTTTTTAATGATAACGTAATACGATTATTTATCGTGAATCACGACAAAATCGGAGTTAACCAAACTAATTGATAAAAATATCAATTTTTATTTGATTTAAACTAACCTATGTTTGAAACATACCCACACACACACACACACATAGGCACGAGAAAACGCTTATTTTATACAAATGTAGGTCTATCTATGTCTCGAATAACGAATAAGCAAAACACCGATGACTGAACGTTCATGGAGCACCGACCAAGCCTTTATATTATGTTACAGGTCCAAACGATCACCAAAATTTGACAGCCGCCAGCCAGTCGATTGCCAATACCTTCACGTCAACCGACTCAAGGAGGTATTTTTGACTTGTAAGAATTTGCGAATTGTTTCAAGGTGCTTCAATAAAGTGTAACCATTTAAGATTATAAAACAAAAACCAGTGAAAATTAATCGTATACAGTTAAACACCGCTCTTCTGTTTTAACGCAGATCATTTAGATCAGTCATCCCGAGAGAGCCGATATTGTTGGTGGATAAGGGCGCGTAGCACGCTTACGGTACAGCCGTGTCCGATAAGTTTTTTTCTATATTTTATCCGTGGAAGTATTTGACGTAACTGTTGCGAATGCAAATGCAAAACGATTTTGTGTTAAATTATTGGACGTGTGACGATATGAATGCCGTGATCTACTCAACCGTCCCACGATTCACCGGTGGGCCAGGTCTCACGAGACGTCCACGGTTGTGAATTTATGTGTTTACTACTTATGAAACGATATTATAGTTATATCAGAAAAGTTGTGTTTACTGCACCGTCCAGAGCACTTGCAGTATACACGATTATTTCGTATTTTTTCTCGTTTGTTTTTTTTTTTTGCTTTTTATTGCCATTTATATTTAATTCCAGACTATACACCGCAGTGAGACGATCGTAAAAATATATTGTCTTTTCGGAACACTGTTCTCATTCAGTGTACTAGAAGTACAACTATATACTATAAATATTTTTCTCGTGAAAAATTCCGTGCCCACTTGTTTTCGACGTCATTTTCCGTTGGCTTTATACGCATGTGTGTGGGTGTGTGTGTGTGTGTGTGTGTGTATACATTTGCACTCGTTTTCAGTAACATAAAGATCGTATTGGACACGAGAACACATTTTATGCGCTGTTTTTATAGTCGTTGTTCTCGAGTAAACTTGTTCTGGGTGAAGTGTAGGTGTGTGTGAGTAATAATAACAGTATTGTGCGTACATAAGAAAAATAACAACGTTTCTACGTCATGTATTATTATATTTATATAATAATATATCTCGCATCGACTCATATATTATTATAATATGTATTCCAAAAGAAATGTTTCTTTTTGGTAAAACAACAAAGTTTTCTTCCATAAAATGTTAATATTTTTTTCAGATATATTTCAATCTTCTTTGTGCCCGTGTATTATTATCATGCATCAACATTCAACGGCCGGCTACGGTTTTTATCTTTCATTTTTTCGAACTCACAAGCCCACGCCGCGTAAAATAAATTTAGGTTTTGCAGGTCAGTTAAAACATTGGTGAATCTAATGGTCAATACTGTAGACGCATATTGAGGTTTTCACTTGTTTAAAATTTAATGCGCTGTAACAAAATACTTTTTCAATTAGTAAATTTAATTACATTTTATGGGGTTCTGGTCAAAGTCATTCTGACACACCCACGTGTTCGAAATTACCATAATTAACATATCGATGAAAGTCACAGCAGAACTTTACTATTACCACGAGTATTTGGAGTGCATTATTTTCAATCGAGATGAACGAAATCGTAACATTTTAATTATTTCATGTAAAATTTTCGATATTCCGATTGACGGCAACGGTTGAAAGTGAAATTTATTTATGTATTCGTCTAAACAGAGCAACAAATAAATTGAACGTATTTTGGTATACGCACGGATCGAATAAATCGTAAGTTATTATCATAAGCACACGAATTGATATAAAAAAGGTAAAAAATCATAAAGGTAGCAAGAAATCGAGTCCTCAAGAAAGCAGTTAGTCCTATCGAAAATTTTGGATATAACTTTAAAAAAAAGTACTCGCTCAAGTTCAAAATGATGTGTATATAATACATGTTTTACATATTATATAACATACATAAATTATGATTTATCGTTGTGTAACTTCATCGTGAAATTCTTGTCGACCTTATTCAAACGAATAACTTTTCAATTCAATTATTTTAATTCACCTTAAGTATATTTGACAGCCGATGTATGCGGTCGGCCGCATGAAAAAAAAACTACAAATGTGTGAAACGTAAAATTGATAAATCAAAAACACACGACACCGTACACAAGACCCGATTTGACGGTTGTATTTTTATAGATCACTCCACTCGAAATCCAATCTCGCCGTTTAATTGAAAAATGTATACACATGGGAAAAGAAGTGTGTATAATATAATATTGTGTTTCGATATTTCTCTATACGTATATATTTATAGAATCAGAAAACAAAGAGGAGATACGATAAATGTCAATCATATACGAAAATAAGAGTGTTTTTGGAGTAAAATCACGTATTTTTCCCCTGTAAAATAAAAAATTAAACGACCAAAATTTACCTTCAACGTATACTTGCCATTGCCACGTAAGTGATTTATTATAATACTCGGATATTTCGTTTTGTTAGATCAACGCCATGTCCACGCAACGAAGTTTGTAATTATGTTTAATATCCTCTCTTTCTCTCTCTCTTTCTCTCTATCTATCTATTTCTCTCTCTTGCTTTCTTAATCTTATCTTTTTGTTCTTATCAATTTTTTTTTCTCAATCATTACAACGCTTCCATCGATTTTTCGCGAATATTATTCAATAAACCATAGATAACCGGTAGAAATCGACAAACCATAATTCGACGATTATTATAGCAGGGGTGGTATTTTACGATCGTACAGACGTTATGTATCGGACCCGTTTGTGACGAAGATTCGCGGTAACGGCACAGACATCAGCAGCCCTACTAGACCTCGGTAAACGTTTTATCTTTTACACGAATGTGTTTATTGCCGTGTGCGGTCGATCTTACGGCTTGGGTATAACGAACCGTTTAAACCTCTTGCGCTTAATTTATAATGCATGTTCGTGGTGCGGTCATAACGGACCGATAACAGGGTTTTATGTCACTCGACCATACACAAGTAGTATATAATAATAGTTTATATATCGTATATTTATGTCCGCGAAGAGCGGTCTTACGTGAGTATAATATTTGAATAATGATAATAACATAAATTGTAAGTTATCCGTTGATTATCGTTTAAGTAGTGCAATTATTCTCCGAATAGCGTAAAATCACCATTCCCCCCCAAGGACGAATGTAACAAAGTTCGTCTAAACACTGTAATGATTAATTTCAGACAATCGATGTTTATTTGCTGAACATAATCGTACGAATCGATTCATTCGATGACTATTGCAATAATAAATTATGCGGGTATTCGTAATACAAGAATGTTTTACAATATGTTAGACGTCATATCGACGGTCTCGAAACAAAATGCACCCGTCGTACTCGCAATACTACGCTTTTTGAGGGGTGACCGCGACTGGTCTCGGAGAAAACGTCGATGACCGCGTTATGGGAAACTAGATTCTGGAATTGAGTTCGAAAGTTAGGCAGTTGTCGCGAGATCCAAACGAATTCGACCGCAGAAGATTTTGTTTCGAAAGTTTTGTACATACAAAAGGTCGTATTGGCCGCAAAGCGCGACCAGAAAGTCGCGGTGAATTTCGGATTACATCCGAGTAAAAAATAATAGGATTTTAACGATTATCGAGTTATTATCTACTCCGTTCGACCGGTCAGTAATAATTAACGAGTTATTGCCAACGCTCAAACAAATACCGGTGTACACAGTGCGCGAACCCACTGATAATTACTGTTGACCCCCCACGTTTATCTGATTCACCCGCACCGACATGTTTGTAAAGGCGCATCGAAATTATTATTGTATTTACAACTTGTAATATCGTGTTTATATAATATATATGCCTGTAATACATGACACTGAGTGCACGTTACGCCGAAGCAAAAGAAAAAAAAAACGAATGTTGCTATAACAATTCGTATCGTTTGAAAATCCAATTTTATTTAACACCTTGTTTGTGTATTATTATAATTATCGGCCACAATTGCATACCTGAAATAGCTGTATAGATTTTTCGTGATTTTTTTTTTCAAAATTATACTTGCGCTATATAAAAATGTATACTTTGAGATACTTTGAGAAAACGTACATAAAAAATGTATACTTATGGGGATAAAAAAAAAAAAACCCAATGTGAACGTAGAGCAAACGATTTTTCGTTTGTTTTTTCTCGAAATCATTTCTCTCCGCCTCGGAAAAACGAGAATCTTACGTTTATAAATCATGTGTCTCAAAAGGAACGCAGTCGATTATTATTAAGATGTATTCCGCGTTACATTTATGAGTTTCTACTGCGAAACGAATCGCGTAGATGTTTTAGCGACGCGCACGCTCGTCGAACATATAATATTAATATTATGTCGTGCACGTACATATTTTTACGGGGAGGAAAAAATACGAAAAAAAAACCACGTGCTCGTAAATAGCCTCGTGGCAGTAAAAGTCAAAACGAATTAAGATGAATTATTGGGTCACGGCGCCGTCAGAGGTCGCTTATTCGCGCGAGAGCGAACGAGCCAGCGCGTTTGGGTTTTATTTTTTTTTTGATAACAATTTATCTATAAGAACGGGCAGGGAACAAGTAAAAACAACATAAAAAAAAAATAAAAAAAAAAACAAAATCCATCCCGTAACTCGTGCGTTTAACATTCCGAACCGTTTTCTCGGATATTTATTACAACGACGTACCGGCGGCGGCGGTGGGCTGCAGCGTGCACGTTGGCAGTTTGTTTTCAGGACGTAAACACACACACACACGGACAAAAGGAATATAATTTGTGTGTTACACGGGGCACAATGCGCGCGTACACGACGGTAAATTATATTAAATCGCGCCTTTGCGGGGACGCCCGCGTGCGCGCGCACGGGTTTTTATTAGAATAAATTCGCACCCCGTTACCGCGTGTGTGTGCGCGCGCCAACGCCCGTGCACGCCGAATATCGTGATTTATCGTCGCGCGAGAGTCGCGATATGAATTTTGAGTTAATTAAACGCTAAACGAACCGTATTTATAATAATAATAATAATAATAATAATATCACACGTGCACACATAATTGTTGAATCCGACGCGAAACACGACGGGGACGGCGGCAGAGAGGTGTGCACACGAGATTTCACGGAGACGCGCGGTTTGCGCTGCGAGACGATGGCTGCGGCGAAAACCGTCACGACGGGTCGAGAGACGCACACGGGGTAGTGAACGAGCGAAATGTTTTTTCATCTCGATTTACGATATCGTCGATTTCGAGAAGGATTCCGCGAGCGACAACGACGGCGGCGGTGACGGTGTTTCTGGCCGAGAATCCGAGGAGGTACAACCACCCCCTTAGGTGCATGGCAAGACACGCACTGCAATATCAGCGGTCCTGAAGTCTTCGAGCGACGACTCGAGACGCCGAGTGTTATTCGAGCGGTCGCGTCGTGAGTAAATCTCGTCATGGCCAGTGGCGGTTCTGGCATTAAAATTTTGAGGAGGCAACAATTTTGTACCAACCCATCTGGACCTATTAAAGCGAATCGCACAGTCCTAAAAACTCATTTATTTTGTTTAAATACAATTTTTTCTTTAAAAATCTGTCAGAGAACGGTTTCATTTTCACTATAACACATAATTAAAAGGTAAGACCGTGACTTGTACACACAAAACATGAAGAACGCCTAAACTCTGTTTGTACCCAAAAGTTAGAATAATAATATTATCGGTCAGCCGCTGTGATTCCAGTGATTCCACAGCCTGTGACGTTTTCCGACGGAGGCAACGGAAGTGTGCAGTCTCCGTGGAGAATCGCGCATGCGCAATTGGCATATTTTATGTGCGTTTGTGTGTGTAAATTTGTGTACACATGTAACGTATCGATAACTGTGGCAGCGGTTGCCTCCTGAGAAAGTGGGGAACCGCCGACACGAGATATTATTCGTATATTAGTATATTACTCTAAACAATATTATATTCGCCTGTTGACTGTCACTGTTGAGCACCGTGCACGCAGCAGTGCGGCACGCCGCACAGGCACTGGGCATTCTCTTCTCTTACCCATGAGCTGATGAGCACCACGGTCTTGAAAGATCGAGACCGGGCACGGTATACTCCATAGTCCGATCAATACATAATTTAAATTTATATTTATATTTATTTTTATTAATTTCCCTTTTAATAAAGTGTCTGTGCTTGAAATTAAAAGCAAAACATATTTAATAATTTAAATAACATTAACCGTATAGTTTCTTTTATTTTCAAGGGAGGCACTGCCTCCCTTGCCTCACCGGGAAAACCGCCACTGGTCATGGCGTGCGATCGGCCTGAACTCAGATCAAATAAAAACAAAAAATAAAACAAATTGCGTCGGATAGTGACGAACACGGTCCACCGCACTGTGGTCTAAAATTGAAAAAAAGTGGCCAAAAATGTTTATTTGAAACAATTACATTTCAAACATTTTGTTTTAAAAATGTATTAAACACTTCTTTTAGAATTACATGTTTTACAATTTTTTTTTAAATATTCATTTTTACTCACACCAAATTGGTATTTATGATGAAAAATGTTTCTTTTTTATTTAAAAATGTCATTAATTTTATACTAATTATTAGTTAATTTTAAACGACTCATTGTTAAAATTAATCTTTTATTTGGATATATTATATTGTATATATTATATATATTATATGCTGTCAAGTATTTATGTTTATAATTAAGACATTAAACTATGTATACGACTTTGTAAGACGTTGATCTCAATTAATTACAAATAGACTATTTATAAGTATTTAGGACTTTTACGATTTTAAGTTATTTGGTCAACGATAGTCACGCTTATATATACATACAATAAAACTAGATAATACACCGAAACCATTTATGTTTAGATTATAGTTGCTCATATCTGCTCTATTTCCGATAAGAAATTATTGAATTAGACATGTACATGAAATCGAAGATATCACGAGAGGACATAAACTCAGATATTTTTCATCGTCTTTTGTTATCTTCAGACCCATTAATCAGCAGTACTCAGGAAGTAAAAACGAAAAGGCGAAAATTACATCAGCCAGTGAAAAATCTACTTATTATCGACGACCGCAACAGTGAACAGAAAGTGAATCAGAGGAGCAAAGCTGCATCAGTGAAATTGAATAAAATTAAAAATTATACTTATTGTATGTATGAATATACTTATAAATAATTTGTTTTACTAATAAAATATATAATATACTTAGTTTGTGTATATTAAATCACCTAAATATTTTTGGCCACCTTTTTTCAATTTTAAACCACTGTGCACTGGGTGGGTACGCAGAGGATTCGTGTGTAAAACGCAGCGGTCGTCGGTATGAAAACGATCCGAAATCACTGCCATGCCACGAAGCGTCGATTCCAGTGTAAAACTGTCGTAGAGCCACGTTGCCTCGTGAGTGGTAGACCGTTGACGTGATGGTAGACGACGTCGACGAGAGTACTTGTGGTAGGTAATAATAGCATTTGACGCAACTAGGTAGAGTGCCATTAGAGTATAGTCGTCTTAATAATATCAAATTAAAAAAAAAAAAAAAAAAGAAAAACATCAAAAACGTGTTGGTATACGAAACATGATTTCAAACGAAAATCTTGGCAAAGTGAAACGATTTTGCGATCGTAAATAATTTAAGTGTGTAATTTATGCCAAAGTGTCGTTCTTTGCTTTTGAATATATAAATATTTGATATCGATTATTATTAAAGTGTTAATTTTTAAAATACTAAAAGGTGTTAGTATTTTTTATTGTTTTTTCTTCAATACAACGTAGGGGTTTTTCAATGTTCGTTTCGTTATATCATCATTAAAATAACGATAACGAGCGGTGACTACTCAATGGAACAATGGAGATTCTTAGGTTCGTTGTCGAAAAGAATTTAGCAAAGTGCGTTCGTTAAACTGCGAATCGCACGGAGTACGGTCTCGAGTTCGCGTTTCCGTTTTTTCGGGGCGACGCGTACGCTGAAAATCGAAATGTAAAACGACAACAAACGAGATTTATTATATTATGCATATCGTATTACGATACAGTTTTGCACGTATGCCGTCTGCGGGGGAGGGGGACGTTTGTATCGAATAAGTTGAGTGGATTTCCACCAGTTTGTTTGGCGAATAATTTATGAAAACGTTGTTGTACTTTTAAGTTTTACGAGTGGGCCGGGGGAACGGTAGTATACGAAAAAGCATTCCGATTGAACGAAATTAATTTGTTGCCGAGTGCGAGTAAGGAAAATAAATACGAGATCAGTAGTGCCGCCTCGGCACTAATTTACTCATGCGAACTTTTAATGTATACACATTTTGAACACTCGCGAGTTTGAGTGGAAAAAAGAAAAAAACGTTCGAAAATACAACCCCCCCCCCCTCTCTCTCTTTCTCACTCACTCTCTCTATTGTTCTCTCCGGTGAGATACCCGAATAATCTAGACGAGGGTGAACAGTGTACATGCATGTATATTTCCATAAGCTCGAGTTAACGTTTTTTTTCTCTTTTTTTTTCGTTTTTTTTCCCCGTTTTATTCTCGACGAACGAATAAACGATGAAAAAATATGCTTTCTCAGCATCATTAAACATACATCGCTGAGTTCGACGGTACACTGCGTTCAATGCAAATCGAAATTTCTGGTAATACGATCCGAACAATATTCGGGTATGCGCGTGTATACGCGTAGTAACGTCGGAGAGAATAATATTATTGTAATAAAGTTGCGGGCACCGCGCGCACGACGTCGATTCGACGGTACATAATATTATTATTATTCGTTTTGTCGGACGAAAACCGTTTAAAACACAACGTCGTTTGCCTCCACGATTTTTCGTACCGTCGACGATGTCGGAACGTCGAGTAGTATAATTTATTATTACCGTCGACGATCCCACGACGAAGAGCCTTTGCGAAGGCCCCCTTTTGAAGTTTTCCGCGCACCCTATTGGCACGCGCGCGGAACGTTAAAGCACGAGAGGATACGCGGACGTACTGAAAATCGACCGGGTAGAGGCGTCGTTCGCGTGGAACGGGAAAATACAAAGCTATCGTTTTATTATCATTAAATCATTTTTATAAACTCCAGTGAGTTTTACCTAAGCCCCTCATCAGAATAGTATATATATCCTTTTATCAAGCTGTTCTCCAATATGGTGTAAAGATTTGGGGTGGTGCAACTGCGAATGTAATAAAACCGCTACGACTACAGCAAAATAAAATAATAAGAGTATGTCTGGGTAAAAAAGATTTAGTAGGGTCAACGGTTGTACATAACTATAAAGAGCTAAACGTTTTGCCTTTTAAAATTAATTTACCAGAAATTAGCAATATTATGGGTGATTAAAAATATAAACACTTGGTTTAATTTAAAAAGAGTAGAAGATAAAATAATAAACATATATGGTCAAAGATTTCTGGACTGTCAAGGTCCTACTATCTTCAACTCCATGAATAATGAATATTAAAAAATACAATTTGTGTAACACCTAAGTATGCGAAAACATTGGTTTCTGATTGGCTATTTACTAACATGGAAAAACTTTAATACTTGTACTATAAAAAAAAATTATATTTTATTATTATTTTTTTATTATTTTTTTATAGGGTTACTAATTATTATGCTATATAAAAAATAATATGATGCATGTAATTGTTAAATGTCTTCTTATGATTATTTTTACCTAGTTGTAATATTTTACCTTTATGTGTACTTGTTTCTGATAATTATTTCTTATATTTTTAATGTTAAATTTATTTTTATATGATATTATGTGAATAATTCTACCACTTTATAACTCTCTTTCTCCAACACAAGCGTAAGCTTACAGAAGAAAGATAAATCACTTTAATGTTTTATTTAATATGTTATCTTGTTAAATTTAATATGTTAATTAATGACTTAAGTAATAAAAAAAAAAATAATAAATAAAATTATCGTTGCCGCCGGGAAAACGTATGCCGTACCAATGACGTGACTGGTCTTCAACGAGATAGATTCCGGTCGTTTCGTACACGGCCGACGTCCGCGACGTCCGGAGAACGACGAACGACGATATGAACTCACCATAACGTCGTGTTTGGACGCGATCAAGTCCGTGCCGTCAATGGGTTCATTGTCAATCGCACACGCGTCTGACCCGATTCAAAACGTCGCGACACGACCACCTCGGCGACGGGGAGGAGGGACGACACCTATATATACGAGTACTCGTGACAGCGCTTAAAACGCTAAAAACGTATCGATCGCACGACGTCGGTGTTCGGTTCGATTATGAAATATTGTTATGGCGAACCGTCTCGTACCGTCGCGTTTTCTCGCATTACATATTATTATTTATTGATTACTACACGAATTAATACGTGACGTAGTCTACACGAACAAAGTGTTCGCGTTACGCGTTACTCTTTTCAAAGAACTCGACAAGACCTGAACAACTATTCTCTTTGATCAATCAAATACATCAAGTAGAGAACAGTTTCATACATAAACTTATATTATATTTATATACACGTATATTTATACACATCTTGAGTAACCGACGCAAAGTTTCAAAAGTCTCGAAAGCAGCCGCCGCCGCTCGTTCTAAACGAACTTCAATATTGAAAAAATAAATAATATACTATAAACAGTGTAATGTTCTTACGTCTTATCATCATATGGTTATATCGTCGTATGGTTTAAGTATTTGTAAAAAAAAAAAATCATCCTTTTGACTTTGGAACGCTTCGCATATAAAATATCTGTAAATTTAGACGATAATATAGTGAGTAAAACTTTATAGACAATATGCTTAAACGAGACGTTTACACATAAAAGTGTGATTTTCCTTTTTTTCGTATAACCAACTACGACAATTATTTAGAAACTTCTATTTTTCCTCGATAGGTTAACGATTTTACTGTATCTGCCTCGTTTTGATAATATGCCTATAGTGCACGTGATCAGTAGAAGAGATAAGTTTTCATTTTCTATAATTTATTTGTATGAAAAAGAGTTATGACGGATTTCCTTTTCATTTGACAAACAATTCGATATTATTCCAAAAACCATTCACAGAGTATTATTATTTACAAATATTTGACACTTACAATCGGTAGCTAATCCAACATTAATTTTGGTTAAAACGAGTTCTGAGTAGCCGGTCTTTTTTTGAAAAACAAGATTCAAAACGGCGTGACTAGTAAACTGTGAACGAATTTCGAAAGTCGATTTACGAAATAACTAGGTACTTACATGATTTTACAGAAAAAATGAATAAATACGAGGGAGGCGTCGCTTTTGCGTACGTCATTGTTGCACGTCGACATTTCGAGCGGAATGACTGTGGCAAATATTCGAAATTTAACGCCCGAGAATCTCACGCGGTGACCGGTCACCACATTATGACGGAACGACCTACTACCGTCCGTGATGTGGTCCTCACGCAATAACCACGGTCACGGTCCGCCCCCAGTCGAACGGCATGCTTTCGGATAATACGGTATCTCGTAAATGTAGTGTTTTTCACGCGACCCGGATTCTATGACACCACCCTCCCCCAACGATCTGTTCGCATCCCTCCTGATGACGGTGTACTGACAACGAAAACGGTCCATTCGTGCGTCCACGAGCATATTATTATAACTATCGTTATTGCCACGACTGTGAATCGGAAAAGATCGACGCACTTCGCACCGCGTTGGCGTTTCTCGATCGTCGGAGCAAACGCGTCGGTCATTTCAAAGAAGAGATAAACGATTTACATACCTATTACAACAACAACACGATTCCGAACGCGATTTCGGTGCAGTGTAAAGAGCAGTCCGCTGGACCGTCGATCGTTTTTAACGTTTCGGCGGTGACATTCAAATTTCTTAAACGTATTCCAAGAAAGCCATTGTAATCAACATCAATGCTTTGTATCGTCATTCGCGTCATTATAACGATAATATATTCAACGCACTCGACGTCCTTAACTTTTTTTTTGTTTTTACGAGCGCTTTATACTATTTTTTTTTTTATACTATACACAGTTTCACTGATAACTGTTTGTTTTTTTTTTTATATGATAATGTTTTCCCTTGCTTTATAGCTCTATTAATACTGACGATTTGCATACTGGTTTATTACACGAGAGAACGTGCAAGATCAGCACCCATTATCCGGTGGAAGCTACTCGTCCAACGGTATTATTAATACAGTGAAACCTCGGTATCTCGAACTCTGGTATCTCGAAGTTCCCGCAACTGGAATTTTTTTCAGTCCCGATCGTTTTAGTATTGGATTTACGTGTCTAGTTATTTCGGTATATCGAATTTACATATCATGTCGAAGTCATTATCCGGTATCCACCTCCTTTTAAGATTCACCAACTCGAATGCACGACAGATTAGATAAAGAATGAAATTCCCAGGCTATAAAATGTAAGATAAATGACCGAGCTAATACACACAACGTTGTGAAAATGTTGAAATTTAATTAAAGTTAATCTAGTGACCGATAATGACGATAGATAAAGTTTCTCGGACTTAATTTTCTCTTGATTTTATTTGGTTGACTGCCAACCTGTCGTTCTTTACAATGTCAAATAAACGATCTTTGAAGTGCTTAAATGTTGGTGACAAATTAAAAATTATCAAAGACGTTGAAAAAGGTGTGAAAAGAATAAAAGATATTGCGGCAGATTTCAATATTCCTGTTAACACGTCTTTGTCATCAATTTTGAAAAATAAAGATCAAATTGTAAAAAATGTTGAAGATTCTTCGTGTTTCATTAATTTTCGATTTATCAACGAGTCATGCAGTTTGAACACATCGTAAATTTTTGCGAATACAAATATGACTGATGCAACCGTATGAAAAATTATGCGATTGAAAAATCAGTTCACAGAAAGCTGTATGTTTTACGTAATAAATTAAAAATTCAGTTTTTAATAACGTTTCAATTTTATTCTCGTTCAAAACAACAGCGAGTCTTTTGCAAATATTGTTAAATACGGTTCAATTATTTGCTTTTCATTATTATATAATGTGAGCATTTTGAATAACAACAAAATTGAAATTGGAAATTTTTTTTTCTTTATTTACCAAAAAGATTTATCGTGGAAATATTTTCCTCCGGCGATTAATTTTCCGTTCAACTTCTCAAAAATGCCGTCGTATTGAAAGTATTTTAATTTATTTCCATAAAATTGGAATAAAAAAAAAAAAAATAAATAAATGAATAAAGAAAATGTGTGTAAGTAGGGTTATAAATATTAATTTAATGTATAATCTTCTTCTGCGCAACCGTCTTCTGTTTCATACAGCTTAATTTAATATTATTTTCGAGAAATAAATATTAGTTTTCGAATATAAATCATTTGTACTTTGTTTTTTAATTTGATAGCTTAGGCTTTTCTCTTTGACTTACAGTACGCATGGGACATTTAAATAAATAAAAAGTATACAATTTACAAGTGTCATGGCAAAAAAAAAAAAAATTATTTATGATTCGTGATTACACGAAAAATGAACCTATTTAAAATGTAAAAAAAAAAATAAATTAATAACGAACAACTTTTTGAGTTTATTCGTAAATTATGCAAAATAAAATAGTAAAATAGTCGAGAATAATAGCGCGTGTTTTAAATATAAATTTCTTCAGTCAAAAGACTGCGTTTCACGTGAACGTAAACATCGCGAACGACCCTTGAGGTTTTTCTATTCAGGAACTCAATTGCTGTTCGAATGGTCTAATCGTCGTTTTCCCTTCAGTTTTCTTCGGACGTCCTAACGAACGAACCGCGAATTGAATTACCTATGCACACGAGACTCGTGTTTGGCTTCGAGTAGCATATTTCTGAGTTCTTCGGTCGATTAAATAATATTATTTTCGTCTCGTTTCCACGATTTATATGCTGATTAATTCGAAATTGATTGCCTCTATACGTACGGTAAAATCGTTCGAAAGACACGTTCTCCTTTTGCAAATTCAAATTATTTCCGATAATAATCTTACTTCGACAATATAATGATGCAACGTAGGAAATCAATTATGATTTATGATAAGAAACGGACTATGGAGGTAAAATATTATAAAATCATTTAGGGCGTAGTTATGTGTAGTTGATGTATTCCTGATTTATCCGTTCTCGTTGAATATCAACAAAATTACGATTCCAGAGAAAACTCGTGTAATAACTACATAAGATTATAACATTACAATTAATCGGCAACGGTTAATAACGATAATAATTACGTTTTGATTAATAGCACGCGTAATTAATAACGAACGTCCCGATAAATAAAATTTAGACCGTAGTACATCATCATCATCAAAGCCGAGCGAGCGTAATATTTCAATGTCCAGTCGACATCGATTAATATCACATCATTATTTCGAGAGAAAATATTAAACGTTTCATTATTCAAACGCTGACTTAATATATTATTACATTTACATAGTTCAGTTAAAATTAATTCCATAACTTTTTGTCCTGTCACAGTTTTTTCACTAAAAGCTAATAAAATTAATAAAAAAAAAAATAACTTTTTGTCCCCGGACGAGCTTTGTATTACGGTTTCTAAAGGAATATAAATCACTCGGATCGGTCATCCTTATTATCGGAAAATACGTGCCCCCGTTGTACTTTGACGTACTAATCGATCTTGTGAATCTTTAAAGTTGTTTATTGTAACAATTATGCTTGAACAATTTAAGCTCTATGCAAACGGAAAGTGAGCGTCGAAATGTGCTAAAATGAAGACGAGTTCTTAGCATTAAAAAAAAAAAAAAAAAACGCTTTGGACTTGTTATATATTTTTTAGGTGTGATTTACACTTTCTGAAGTGATCTTAGATCTAAGATCGTCTCGTTTTTTCCGTGCGTTAGCATAAAGATTATAAAAAAAAAAGCTGGTAAGTGAGATGATGGTGGTACAAGTTCGTCCTTCGTCCCTCCGGTCCTCGGACAAGATATTGGTGATCAATGTATTAAGTTTTAAAGAAATTATGACTAATTTCTTTAGTATAAAACGATTCTGAGCAAAGCTTCAGTGTAACATAATATATTATTATTTAAAACTGTTTACGTATTTCACGGTTATTTATATAATTTTTGGTGAGTTTTTTAGAAACAGAAGATTTTTTTTAACAATTGATTTAAACGTGTTGTTATATCTGAATCCAAAATTTCATAATCATAGGATGAACCAATTTTCATATATAAATATTTAAAGTTGAAAATTAATATAAAAACAGTTTATTTTGTAAAAATCATGATAATAATTTACTTAAATGCTTTGAATAAAAATCTTGAGTCACGATTATTGATATTTTTTTGGTATTGATAGTTTAGTATAAGAGTAAACTTGTATTAAAATTTCAGAACTTTCTAACAAATACTCAATATTTCATTAGAAATAAACTTAAAAGAAATCAGACAATATCGTAAAAAATCGTATAATAATTTATTAAAGTGTGTATAAAAAAAAATCCTGACTAACGATTTTTGAACTTTTGTTAGGATAATTAGGTAGGTATATGAGTAAGGTCATATTAAATTTTCAGAAATTTTTGTCAAATATTTAAAATTATATTACATAAAAACTTTCAAACAATTTGGTAAATTAAAAGTTCTATATTTAAGTCAAAAGTGCTATAATTGTTCTGAAAATGTTGTCCAATATAAAAAAATATGTATTTGATATTGGATACAATTTTCAAGTTTCTAGCTTCAATACTTTTCGATTTATGACTAAATACCTAAAATCTGAACAGGGAAAATCTCGTTTACGGCGGATTTTTACCGATTTTACCGTTTTTACTCAGTTTTTCGATCGTTATTCTTGATTACTGGAAAATCTATGGAGATTTTGGGAAAATGACCTCTTTAAAGTACCATATAAGTTCAATTTCGAATCTAAAAAGTTGCTGGACGAATCTTTTGGACAAGGATTTCTATACGAAAAAGTGTTTACAGAAAAAAATAAATAAATAAACATCATTGTAAAACCATAAGATCCTCCGCTTCACTCAGAATCTAAAATTAATATTTTATTCTGATAATTGTAATGGTCAGAATAAAAACCGGTTTATTTACTCAGTTTATATGTATATTGTGATGTCCTTAGATGTACCAGAGATAACTCATAAATTTTTAACTACTGGTCATATTCAAATGCCAGTTGATTCTATGCACAGTCGTATTGAGACAAAAAAGCAACGTGCATTGAAAAGTGGTCCAGTGTATATTCCAGCACAGTGGGTTTCAATAATTAAATTGGCTAAAAAAATGGAAAACCTTATACCACAACTGAAATGGATACAAAAGATTTTTTCGACCTACCTACTTTATGCAATGAACTTGAAACAAATTTTAATGTTAATGAGCAAGGAGAACAATTTTTGGTGGGTGACATTGTAGAAGTGAATGTTAAAAAAGAAAAACCATTTATTGTACATTATAAGACAGATTTTTCCCAACCTGATTATAAAACAATTGATATACGCAGTTACAGTAAACGGAATAAATCTAACCTTGAAAAAAGTACCATAATTATGAAAAAAGCTTATACAGAACCACCAAAAATATCAATTTAAAAAAAGCAAGATTTACTTTCTTTATGTCATGCCAACTTAATTCCAGATCAGTATCATGAGTTTTATGACAAATTATCTACTGAAAATAAAGAAAGTACCGGACCAAAGTCAAGTAAAAATTCAAGTATTAATAAGTTACCATCAAACATCAAGTAAGTTGTTCCAGCAAAAAAATAAAATACTGCAAAAAAAAATTATAAAAAAAAAATTATTTTAAGGTTTTTTAATTTTTATTTAATAACTATTTCACTAAGTATAATCAAAAATAATCTGACGGAGTGGCCGAGTGGAACCAGGCATCACTGCTGACGCACACTGTCGCCGGTTCAAATCTCGGTCACGGGCGGCTCTCTCTCTCTGGGCAGGCGACTGTCTAGAGAGAGCGGCCACCATCTCCTCTGTGTAGAAGGCAACGGGAAACCACTGCACAGTACAAACCCTTCCCTAGTAACACCTTCTTCTAGGTGCAAACCAACCCTCGGATTGTGACCCTAAGAAGAAGATTGAAATGACAAAATGTTTATACTTTGCTTAACATAGCGCTGATATCCAATAGAAATCCTAGGAATTCTATATATTTTCAAAGTATTATATTTTAAAATAAAATTTTAATTTAATAGATTGCCAAATTGTACCTATCAGGATTTCAATAGAATATCTATTTTCAACACTATGCCAGTGACATATATACAATATACATGCAAAATTTAATTTTCTCAATGCATATTGGTTTAATGTTTAATATTGTTTTAAAAATGTTCTATGAAATAATTTTTCTCTGTGGAATGCACGAATAAAATATGATAGATAAAGGTTTTTTTTTCAATGACGAATGTGCGTAGCCCTGACAACCAAGATGTTATAACAATCATTTAGTACACAGTTTAAATTATAAATGTGTATTTTAATTATATATATTTTTTTGGTTTTAATTATAATAGATAAATTAAAAATTTTAAAAATAAATTCCAACATTTTTTTTTAAACTATGGAGACAACAGATCGTGATACAGAGGTCACTGGATTTCCTCATTTAAAAAAAAAGTAATAAGATATATACCTAAATTAATACTTCATATTTTTTTTTATGATCAATTTATTGTAGAAAACGTGCTCATTGATACCGCATGCCAAAGAGCGAAATTTCAGTTGCTTTTTTTTAACAGCTCTGAATAATTCATTGGTTTATTATTTTTATTTTATACTGATAGAGCGTCACAATGCGTTATGCTCACGGGAGGTCCACCAGTTTAATAATCTCGTAAAAAAGAGGTAATTTTCAATGGCACGTTTTCTTTTTCATGTCTTGTATTTACTTTTGCGATCAAGAAACAATAATTGTTTTATTTTTATATAGAGGTGCCATATGTTTAACGAATTGCCATTATGACATCGTGCAAGAGGTCGCAGAAGCACTAGGCATGAACGTGGTAAAGTATACCGAAAATTGGGACTTGTGTTGGTGCGACAAGCCAATGGACATAAGAAGAGTCAAAGATTTAAAAAAATACCAAGTAAGCCACTATTTGTTGTCTTTTTTAAATACTTAACAGTTTGAATATAATAATTTTACATGCTATAAACTAAATGAATGAAATATCGTTTAGTGAATTTTCAATTCAATCATCTGTTTTATATTCAAGCACAATTAAAAAAAAAAACGGTAAAACAATGATTATGAAAGTTTATTATTTGTTGATTTTTTTCTGGGAATAGATATTTTTGTAAAATAGGTGAATAACACTTTGGATAAACCGTTCTAATGATTAGTTAATTTATTGTAACTACCTAGTTTCGCTCAAAATCTAAAAGCAAAAGCACCCGTGGAAAGGGGGGTAAAAGAGCCATTGTCCCCTAAGCATATTATTTGAACTGTCTGTAATTTAAATTACGTCTATGACATACCTTTTGGTGTAAAAAATATTCCTCGTATACGATATATTTAAATTTATGAGTTATTTTACACAATTTTACTGAGATTAACAGTAATGGAAATTTGTAAGAGAAAATGATCATTATGTCCACCTTGATTTAAGATAATTGGAAATCTGACATTTTAATTTAGATTTTGCACCAGGTGGAATTTTATCCTATGGACGGACTTGTCAATAAGGTACTTTTAAACAATTCATATCTTGAATTAGTAGTCACAAACCAATGTACAAAATACATGTAAATTCTATTTTCAAACTCGTTTTTGTAGATACTGACTGACTGGAAAAATATTTACAAAATTCCATAAGTTTACTCTGTAAATAAATTGTAGTACCTAATATTTTCTGTATCTATTCAATTAAAATATTCAACTGTAGTATAATTCAGCTGGCGATAAGTTTTTTTTTAAGAACAGTACGTGTTAACAATTTTCAAAATTTTCAAATTTGGTTAATAAGATAGGAAGTGTATGATGATGTGAATACAATTAGCAAAACATTTTACAACAATTTAAATTTTCAGAGAACTAATCATTTTCTGGGTCTATCAGAAATAACCCGTAAGGATTCGTTGGCTCGCAATCTCGACAGAATGACGAAATATTTTCAAGGTGATTTCAATTTTTTCCCCAAGACATGGCATTTACCATATGAGTAAGATATTTTACGATTTATACGTAAACCTACTATTATTGTATAACTCATATCATAGTATTTATTTCATTTTAGTTTTTCAAAACTGAAAACATACATGAGTGAACATAAATCTGCAACATATATTTTTAAACCTTCAGCGGGTAGCCGAGGGAATGGGATATATTTATCAAAATCCATAAACACACATAAACACACAAATAATAAATACACTGCTATGATATGTCAGCTTTACGTTTCTAAGGTAAATAACAAAATTACCATATGATTTGCATCACTATTATTCTTTAGTATTTTTAGGAAAAAGATAATTGTTTGTATCATTGTTTTAGCCATTGTTAATAGATGGATTTAAATTTGACATGCGGGTGTATGTTTTACTAGCTTCGTGTGATCCGTTGAAAATATACGCTTATTAATCAAATATTGTTAAGAAAAATGTTTACCACCAAATGGCAAACCTAAAATTCATCTTATAAATCAACACATATTTTAATACTTTAATATATTTATAATACATATTATGCAGACTATATTATAATATGTGTAATCGTCTGCATTGGTTTATAGAACTAAAGTTATAGCAGTGTACCAGTGTGTCAGGATTTAATGAACAGTGACATTACATTTTTATTTTTACCATAATAACTTTTCAGATTAGCGACGGAACCCTATAAAAATCCTACAAAGGAAAATTTAAAGAATATTTATATGCACTTGACTAATTACTCGGTGAATAAAAGTAATACTGCTTACGTTGATGACGAGTTTTCCGGGAGCAAACGGTTAGGCTTACAGGTCGTGTACAAAGTCGTGATACATTTGTTTTTAATAATTAATTTTTATGCGTGTAGCCAAATAACGGCTGTTAATAAACGTCTTGAAGATGAAGGCTATGACGTTGAAAAAATGTGGGCCGAAATCGATGACGCTATAGTTTAATGTAGTATGTACCATAAATGTTTTCATGGAAATGTCGGGCCCAAGGTATGATAATTGACCAATGAGCTCAGTAGAATGCAGTCCGGGAAATCGGTAAATATTCAATGAAGAGTTTTCTACCGATTTAGTTATCCGTAACTTTGATATCTGAGGCGTAACTTTAGTCATGAAGTTGTGTGTTTGCAAAGCATAGATGAAATTGAAAAAAATGTAGATAATCTATTGTTCCAATACGTTTCACACATAGTTTAAGCCCGTAATATTATTTGTATGTAGTCTTAGTTATTTTAAATGGAATTCGAAAAAAAAATAATGTTTACAAAAAATAATCATGTAACGAAATAAAATAATCATCAAGTCAATCTTTATTCAGATCGATCATTCCGCCACAACTCAATGTAAATAACGTTAAATCACACTTACGTGATGAAACACGAAACCGATCGAATTAACCGCGTTGAAGCTTGATCATTGTGTACGTGGCATGCGAAAATGTAAATATTTAAATTTTTCTACCAAACAACTACAGAAACATGTTTATTCTAAACACAACAAAAGTTTGTCATCAACAAGTTTATTTACGGTCTCTCATAGAAACATCAATATATCACTGTGGGGACGCCAAATCGATCAAAGCCTACTGGAAGCTAATACCTTAATTGAAGGGGTCCGTGCGAAAAGCAGGCAGCTCCACTTTTTTTTTCAAAATCAGGTTTTAATTGAATACGATAAAGGAAAACATTACGAGTTTATCTGAACGAGAACGAGACAAATCGAACAACCAGTATGGGAAATGTGACGTATTTGGAGTTGTCTTGTTTTTTTTCCCGTGTAAGAACAGGGTAGCTCCGGAGCAATCTGTTTTTTGCCACGAATTTTTGTCACGTTAAATATTTTTACCATAATATTATATTATTTAAAGTCATGGTACCTATACATATATTATGGTACAAGTTATGAAGAGTACATATAATTTTTACATTCGGGGAAAGCATGTAGTTTTATTATGTTATAATATTTTTGAGTAGATAAATAAATGTAATATTGAACATATTTTGAAAAAAATCATTTTTCCAATATTGTACTTATGCAAATTATTATTCTATTTGTGTCTTAAATTATAAATTTCATTATGTTTGAGAAAATGAAACTAAGTTCGATATAAATTAGAATTAATAATTTAAAAATATAATTGATTAAAAAAAAATATATATATATATATATATATATATATATATATATTAATTTTAACAAACATTTCTGGGCAAAAAACCAGGTAACTACAGACATTTTAGGTTAATATTAGCCCTCATCTCAAATCAAAAACGAAAATCAAATCACGTACTACGGTATATCTTTTATCGTGGTCTAACATATCTAAATTGATAACCACATTAGATTCACTCTAACTCAATATTTTTAAAACGGTTTTTATGTCTCCTGAACAATTGACGAAAAACGGAGCTGCCTGCTTTTTGAATGCTGCGCCGGCTGCTGCGCGTGCCCGTGCCCCTGCGCCTGGGCCTGCGTCTGGGGCGGCGGCTGCGCGCCCGGCTGGTGGTGCTGCTGTTGCGGCTGCGCGGCGCCGCGGATCTGGTGCTGCACGCCGCCGTCCCGGACGCCCGCGCCGCCGCCCGGGCCGCCCGCGCCGCCGCCGCCGCCGCCACCGCCGCCGTTCTCCAGCGTCATGAACGTGAACGCGCCGAACATGGTGTAGCCCAGCACGATCAGACATATGCCGGCGCCCGACAGCACCGTGGGCGCGGGGTCGCAACAGCTGTGCCTGTGGAGGGAACAAACGAAAATCATTTTCTCGGCTCGCAAACGTCGGATTTCGCGATCACGTCCGGCAACGAGTTATTATCGTTCGACGGTGTGTTTATTTTAAATATCCCAGAGCCGGATTATAGGGGGGTAGGGGGGCAGACGGGGCATCTGCCTTCGGGCGCAAGATTTTAAAGCCGCAAAGTTTTGAAGTAATGCTGGTAACGTAGGTAATGCGGTGATGTTTGGACCTCGATCCCAAAAACACAACATGAAGCGTGAAAAAATACAAAACCAACATCTCGAATGGAGCTATCGTGCAACATGTCTTGGAGTCACTTTCGATCACGACCTAAGCTTCGACAAACATATTCACAATACTATTCGCAAGGCGCTGGCCAACAAATTTGACAATACATAAAATATACCTTAAGCCCATTATCTTATACGCAGCTCCTGTTTGGAGAAACGGTATTCGCCAATCATCTTGGAAACAGATTGAGACCTTCCAGTCTTAACCAAAACTTACGGAACTCAGTGTCCATCGAAACCCTCCAAGACGAAGCATTCCACTAATCAAAAAACCTTGCTCACGCACTTTCAAGGAGCAAATATCCTCACTTATCAAGCCTAGTCCCATGAACAAACCAAAACCTATTGACTAAAAACCTCATTCAGAGAGAAAAGGCTCAGCCAGGTGCTCTGAATAGGCCAAAGGCCGTCCCGTCAAAGCAAATTGCAAATAATGTAGGTACCATTTAGAGCACGGGTCCTCACTAGGATTTCTGAGGGAGCCAAATAGTTCATATCAAATTTTCCTTGGGGCCGCAAGTAGAAATCGTACAGTTAAGTCAGGGCCTAAACCTTAACGATATACTTTATAAGTACAAAACACATTTTTCTTATACCTAGTCATAATACACTATGAAGTGGTGTTAAGTAACTTACAAACAATATGATCATAACGTAAGTTAATTACATCAAAAAAATTAACTTTTTTGCATATAAAACAGTAGGAAAATGTCTTTTACTATCTTTTACTTAATTTCATGAGTAGGCCTACTTGAATTTATTAATTCGTTGAAGTTGACGGGCGAAATATTTCACAACTCTCTAATATGGCATCTATGTTAGCAGGTTGGGAACAAACTGCAATTCTCAAAATGTTGTCGACGTTCTCACTTGTTTACCCGATTCGTGTACTTGTGTTTTATGAACTCTGGCTTACCGAATGTAGATTCACAGACATACGTAGATTAACATTTATACGTAATTAATATTTAATAAAGTGACAAATTATAGTAAAACAATTTTATGTTTATGTAAACATAGTTCTCAATTTTAGGTAGGTTTTCCCGGGGGCACAAAATATCTTAATCCGGCCCCGATTTATTCGACCGATGTTAACACATTGGGGCGTTCGTATACTATACAAATCGCACTCATGGAACAAGACAACCATAACTCAAAATTTTTCCATGTTGTGTTTAAAATATTTTACCATCAGGACCACAATACTTTTCACTACAAAATGGTAAACTGCCGTAAACGTTATCACAATAATTGTGATAAATTATTTAAGTCAGCGTCACGGATTTGTGTCAGCATACATTTTGTTTTGTTTTTTTGGTTTCAATAAACGGCATACTGCCAAATAAGAGGTGTTTTACTTTCTATTAAATCATGATTTTATCACGTTTTCAAAACGAAATACCGCAATAATCATGTTTATGGTGTTTCACATTTTTTTTTTTTTTTTAACTAGTGAACTTAAGGGATTATTGAAGAATGCCGTAGTTTGATATATGGTGGTTTTGAATTAGTATTCTATTAATTTCAATTATTAATTTCAAAATTATTGCAGTATAGTATTATATTTTTAGTATGATTGTCAACCGATTTCCCAAAACACGACTACCAAACAAGGTCTAATGGCTGATAATGTTTTTAAAACGTAATGTAATACTGCACTTTTTCAAACTATGGCAGTAGAGTATGATGAAATATAATTGAAAACCGCCATAAAGCTAAATTCTACTTATCAAAAAGATATTAATATTGTAATTATTTACACCTGTTCAATGCACAGATAACAATGTTAAATAAAACATTGGAATCATTGAAATAACATAAAAATTACAATTGTGGTTTAAATTTAAAATTGATTTTTCTCAAAACTACAAATATTATAAAGAGTCTTGCTTCAAGGGTGAGGACGTATTGTGCATGTCATTTAAGGAATAAATATAAATGACATTATGAATATGTTTTATATCACAATAGTTAAAAGTACGTTCCGGATCGGCGTTTGTCATAAAAAGTCTTTTAGGCTCGTTTTTGCATGTAATTTGTGGAGACATGAGCGATAGAGAACGGGACATTAATTTCCATCGTAGTAGTACGTTGAAGTGCTTTGAAACATACGAGTGACATGAGATCAAACGAATCGATTTCGCCGTTCAACAGAACTTTAACGAATTCAACACCCGTTAATTTAACACTCGTGTGAGGAAGGAAGGCCAAGTGAATTAGCTACCGGTGCGTAGTGGTGTGGACGGCATTACATCGTGAGTAAACAGCAGACGAAACGCCAAATCTCGCGCCGGACTCACTCGAGCAGTGACGAATCACCTGCAGTATAAGAATCGCATACTGGTATTCTAGAATCGGTCTAACAAATAGCACATAATAACATTTATAGACACATGCCTAGCTTAAAATCGTTTTCTGATCTTGTAACAAAATCGAGTATTTTAATTGCCTTTAAACACACGTATTCTATTTATTATATGTAGTTTAGGATCAAGATTATAACTAAACTTAAAGGCGACGGTTTATTATGTAGTTAGACTCGCGAGAAATATTGAATGTGTTGGTAAAATCCAATATTTTAATATAATAAAATTTTTTATTCTTTTTCCTTTACATTTTTTTTTTTTTCATTTGTAGAACGAACTATTACAACCCATACAGTAACACGTGTGTGACGAAATATTTTTTGTTGATTTACTTATCTTCGAAAAAAAAATCGTGAAATCACACTGTGGGGGAGGGCACTCGCCCGTTTCACGATTCACGAGCTCAGGTCGGTTTCGTTTTTTTTACTTCATTCAATCGATTATAATTTTGTGTCGACTCGCGCGCCTACATCGAGTACCAAACGCGTTCGTCGATCGAGTTATTTCGAAAAACCGTGGTCAATGTTCATAAAAGAATTTTTATATCAATAGGTGTGAGCTAAAAACACGTCCATGTTAAAAAAAAAAAAAACAGTCGGCCACTGTCGGAGTTTGACGTCCGTGCACCATTAATAAGCGTCATATTACAGTAAAGGTCACGTTAATAACGCGACACTCAGGCGAGACGACAGTTTTCACCGCGATGTCGTTCAAACGTCGATCGTTTTAATTTATGTAGAATCATATGCGTCATTTTTATAGTAAATTAATATCAATAAAATATCCAATACTCGTTGCTAATCAAACAGTGTATTTAATACTTTTATCTGGTGAAATGTACATGTGTAAATAATAAACTATCTACCTATATTCCACGGAGGCGTTTTTTTTTCCACAAGGCCTTGACGTATTATGTTTTAAAACGTTTTAAACGAGACCCAGACGAATACGATACGTGCGCTGGATGCATCCTGCGGTTCACCGGACGCCTAAACGAGGTGGCTTTGTGGTAGATACAAACGTAAAACGGATAAGTACTCGGGATCACTACAATAATTACATTTCGTTCTAACGTCGACTTTATTTTCATACTAAACGTGCGTCTCCAACAATTCGTGATACATCATTCGACTTGATTGTAATTTAATTTTCAAATCTAATACGATTCAACTCTACGGTATCCGTGTTCGATAGTAATTGTGTGTTTGTAATCACGTGTCTTTAATCATTGCAAGACGCAAACGAATCAATGAAAAAATAAAGTGAAATAATATTGCAATACTTATATCATATCACCGCCCGGTCGGATCGATAAAACTATGATTTACGAAAAAACTAAAATCATTAGATGAAAAAAAAAAAGAAAAAGAAATAAATAAATAATCGGTATATACCGGTTTTGACAAAAGATAAGCAAACATTTGTATCAGTTCATCTAACAGTGGGAATGTGATGATTTAGCACGTGCATCATACGAAACGCGCGCAGAGAATGAAAAACGCGTTTCGCTCGATGCGCTGCCACAGCCGAACAGTTGTTAACGTCGAAACAGATAATATTGTAGTAACCGATGACTTTGAAGGTAGAATTTCGGGTTTGTTGATGAATTTTTAACGTTTTAATTATCAGCAGTATAAATTATTATTCATGACAATATATATTTACATACACGTATACATATCGGTACCCACGTCATTGTCGCGTCTACAGCCTCGGGGGAACGAACGGGTGTAGGGGAGAGGGGTGAAAAGCGATTACGACGAGCGTTCTTGAAACACGTGGTTGATATTTTCAGACTTTGACCGCTCGTCAACGATCGTACGCGATATTAAAGCGACGTGGTGATAAATACATAGTCACGCGCTAGCCAGACGTCCCCTAGGTCAGGGGGAAAATCGGTGC
Source organism: Therioaphis trifolii (assembly GCA_027580255.1). Lineage (NCBI taxonomy): Eukaryota > Metazoa > Arthropoda > Insecta > Hemiptera > Aphididae > Therioaphis > Therioaphis trifolii. The sequence goes on from CM050409.1 coordinate 20,829,440, forward strand.
TGCTTTTCGCGTGTACGCCCGCGGGTAAATAATGTATGAAAAAAAAAAATCTGACGAATTTCGTCCACGGCCCCCGTCCAATGACCGCCCGCATTATTAAAACCTACTACATTTATTACCAATATCTTGTCCGAGGACCGAAGGGACGAAGGACGAACCTGTACCACCATCATCTCACTTACCAGCTTTTTTAACATTGCAACGCAAGTGTTTCTCGGAATAAATTATTCGAAAAGCCGTAGGAAAAAAAAACAATGCGTATAAAACAGCGTTTTAATCGTACTCGTGAAACGCGATATTATTAGGTGCTGTCTCGTTCGCTCTACGAGCACAGCGAGAACCGACGACGTGCCGAAGTTTGCGCTAACGACAGTTTTACGCGACCACACGCGTGCAATTCTAAGACAATACGAATCGGTTGGCTTGAAGTTTTCCTAGTGTTTTAACGGCGTCGCGTCCACGACACGAGACGGGGACGCGCCGCTGTTATCGGTCTACCCGCGGGGACGTACGTTGTGCTCGACAAAGTTTTCCGTCGGCGCTATCTGCGTTCGACACGACCGCGATCCGCGCGCCCACGGTTATCGTCGTATTTTATCAACACCGCAAAGGGGGTACCGTTGCTGCTGTACGGTGATAAACCGTCGACACGGTGCTGTATGATGCTGTTGTCTGTACGCGAAAACCGTCGACGCAATAAAATCTGGTGAGAACACACCGTTCGAAAAACCGCACGCACTACTGCGGTCTGTGCGAAAAACGGAAGCGTTTTCACCCTCGTCCGTAGACACGACAAGACGATTGAAAAAGGGGGTGCACGTTCACCCGTAGGTTAGGAACCTCCCCCGTGATATTTTTGCAATGTGCAATGTGTACGTCGTCATCGTCACGAAAACGTCTCTGTCGCCCGGAAAAAATCGCACTGTGTTAGCGATCAAATATAACATTACACTGTAGTGCATGGAATCAAGAACGACTCGGGCGATTATGCGATCGCGATTAGGTTTTATTCGACAACGTTATCAATACGTTGCACCGATTCAACCTGCTCACCGATTGTTTTTCGATACGTCGGCCGAGAACAGTGGAAACAACGACATGTCGACATACGCTTATACGCGTGAAGACTTTTGTCATGACGGAGGGATTTTCACGTTGTATAGAAACAGCCGCCGCCGCGTGAAATCTGTTGTGTTTGCCGTCCAGAGAAACTTCGTCGCGTCCGCCCGGCTCACACGTTTCGTTCACGTACAAGGTCGGATTTATACGTTTTACGTCTTTGGGACACATCAACAAACATCTTTTTTACCGCTCTAGACTTCTAGGCTTAGAGCGTGGGAGGAAAAACAACCCAGAGCTGCCGAGTAAATTAACATTTTCGAACGAGACTATTTATACTAGCATACGTTTATAAATCATCACTCCGGATTTCGTTTTATTTCAAACTCAAACCAATAAATCATTTTTTGAAAAAAGCTTGATATCATTCTCGTATTTCACCAAACCCTAGTGTTTCTTTCGAGCGTTTAAGTGTATTCCCGTTTTCGACTTAGGCGTTTCTACGTGATTTCATGATTCTGTGACAACCGATTTCATACCGAAAACAAAACGGCATGGCGGGTCGTTACGTTCTCCGACATAACCGACTGCCAAGCGTTTTAAAACCGGGACTACAGGAATAATCCACTAGTCTTTGTACGCCTCATCGTCGAAAACAAACTCGATGACGATGCGAAGCTTTCAAAAGCCGTTTCACGCTCGCGACACTTTTTCGGCGCACGGCACGTTTTGTTTTCTGCGTAACTAGTGCGAACGGATTCACGAAATTCGATTCGATTCATTCACGACGATTCGTGTGGATAGTCTTTCAAATACTTGCGCTTCGCAAGAATGTGAATACGACACGACGCGCGGAGAGAGGACCAAGTCGGGGCGGCAAAAAATCGTAACGCCGCTCGCTGCGAACAAGAAAAATACGTACTTACGAAAATCGTCGAAAACACATACGGTACGTTTCGAACTGTCATTTGTTGCGCCGTTAAAATTGTAAATGGACTTTGAGGGAATGTTTAAATGAAACAACGTGAGACTATTCCAATCTCCGACTGTGTTCCGGAACAGTTATTTAAATCGCAGCGGCGGAAACGCACGATACAATGGCGGCCGGCGCGTGCTCACACACACACACACACACACGCGTCACGAAGTTAGACAATATGAGATTTGCTTAGCATTCGAAATGAAAAACAAACTTCGCATGTAAATAGGATGGAGAGTGGCGAGAGTGCTACGTCGAGAAAAAAAAGAGCAGAAGGACCGGAACGGAAGGCCGGGGTAAAAGTCGGAAGTAACGGAATGTCAAGGTTCCCGCGGAAAGGTAGAAAAAAAGGCGAGACCGTGCAGCGGAATCGTTAAAAGGCACGCGAATACGGATAATAACATTTTTCACCTATTGGTTTGAAGGTTGTACCTACGCGTTTTTGCTTTTAGTCGTTGGTGGAAATAAAGAGTAAAGATGAAACAAAATCTACAGAGGTCGGTCGACGAATTCGATTGTCCGATGGCTGCTGGCCCCTTGGAACAGTGACTGGAAATTCGAAAAAACGCTTTTAATTGAAAACGCGTTGCTGGATGCAAAACGTTGAAAAGAAGATTTTTTCAAATTTTCAAGTCACGACATTCGAAAAAATATCCGTGATGACCAGACGTCTTATCCGATAGACCTTTAGGGGAGCGAATACTTTTGTCGATTGAAAAAAGAAAAATGCGCGTACAAATATTCGAATGATTTGATGTCGATATGAAATTTTCAAAGGTGTCGAACAGTTTTATAGATACACATTCGTTTACGCGAAACGCTACATTTATAACAATATGCTCTACTCTTACAGTGTGAAACGTAATTAAATCGAACCTAGGCTGGTCCTCGAGAAGATAAAACGCGCAAAAGTTTGTCCGAAAGTTTGTAAAACACTGTGTTACGATAGTATTAGTGGAATTACTTGAACCCTACTCCGCGGGAGGTATCAGAATCTTATTAGTGCGGACTCGTATCACGACGTACGTCCAAAGTTTCGCGAAACAGTTCAATCCGAGGTAGAAAAGTGGAAACTCCAAATGGAAAACAACAACGCCGAAGAAAATCAAGTGCAAACGGCTTAAACTGCCAAGTTTTGGATTGACGGAACAATTAAAACGAAGAAACTGTATTGATCCGTACGAGTAACACTTAAACAACAATGCCCATTGATAACAATTAACGCGTGTTGCGTGTACGATAAGTGCAGGCGGTGTTCGGACGAGAACGCGTTTCGTTTGAATATAAAAAGACGATACTGCGCGTTTTCATTTGTTCTCGTTTAGGAGTCACACTAGATCGAGCTCTAAAATTCAATGAACATATAAAAACCATAATAACCAAGGCTAAAAGATCAAGAGCACTGCTTTACCCATTCATCAACTCCAATTCCTTTATATACAAAACTTAGGATCATATCCATTTATATTCGCCCAACACTTTTATATGCAGCCAGAACCTGGGAACCTTACATCTTTGAAACAAACTGGAGGAAATTGGAGGCAGTACAAAATTGTGGCAATACGCACTGCAACAGGCTCCCCATACTTTGTCAGCAACAACACACTCCTAAAATCCGCAAAAATTAATACCATCAGAGAAGACACATGTAGAGCATCCAAAACCCTTTACCACAAACTCAACACTTCAACTTACCGTCATCTCCAAGAAATAGCCGAAAAACAATCAATAACCTTAAAACTATAAACTCACCTAACATCCCAGAACCAAACAACCCAATCTAACCTCACACAGAGAGAAAGAGGCCATGCCTGAAGCTCTCTCAGAGGCCTTCGGCCGTCAAATTATTGACCAAGTGCAAATGTTCTCATTTGTTAGAGTAGTTATATCGTTTCACGGCTAGGGTCTTGAGTTGAGTGTTTGTGGGGATTTCATAAACATTAATTAAAAACGACCTGCGCCTAGCCGTCGTCGTAAAACGTAACTATCGATCAATGATTTATATAGCGGTGCAGCCGCGCTCATTGTAGTGGCTATAAAAGCACGACCACACGACGCCGCCGTCGTCGCGCACAAGACGCGTATACGGGCGAGCGACTGTAAAATCCCATTTCGGCTCCTTAAAACGGAAAAGGTAATAAAATTATTTCGGTCACGTCTAACGGGACTGTATACAACACAAACAGCGCGCACGGTATACGCTACCGCTACCGACCACACGGTACGCCGTAATTGAAAAACATCAAATTATAAGTACGGCCATTAGCTAATTTGTGGTGTTCGGAGCGTCTTGTTTGTTTATTCGTACTCAAATAAACACTCACTCGAAAACACACACACACACACAAACATGTAATGTATATAGCAATCAGAAGCGAAAACCAAAAACAGTGGTACTCCGCAAAATGTACTGCCACTACTAACTTCGGTGCTCTAAACTTTATACGCTTATATCTTTAAACTGTTGTTTGTTCAATAATGAACACTAACAAAAAAAAAATATATATATATATTACCTTCAACAGTGCAATTTCTCAAACAGAACTTCTCGAGAAAACTGAAAAACTTTAAAACTCGTGTGGATAAAAAATATAATAAGAATAGTTTCTCGTACCTACTTATATTGGTCTATTAGTGTTTAGAATAATTTTACATGCAAATTAATTCAAAGCTTTGCGTAAATGAAAAGTAAAATCGCGTTTGCTAAATTGTTGTCAAAACCCCTCGAATTCGGTAGACACTAAATAGTGGACCGACAAAATCGGGTTGATTCTAAAAAAAAAAAAAACATTGTAGAATAATTAGTTTTTTTTTTTTTAATATTATATAGACGAAAATATAATCAATCGGCGATAAGGCAATAAGACTCGAAATCGTTAAAATAAACTCAATTTGAAAAAAAAATGCGTATAAAGCACGAAAAAATATATCGAGATGCTTTAGACGAGGGAGTGGACGATGATCGTTTGAGGAAAATCACGCCGGAGGTAGTTTGATCGGGGTCGGCGAAACAACCGTCGTCGTCCGTTTTTAAACAACACTGCACGGTACCACGTATTTGCAGATAAAATTAATACACTGACTTATCGGGACGTATTCGATCGCGAATAATATTACATTCCGTAGAACGTTTTTACGATTGCCCCCGCTATCGCCGCACTCGTCGTTCTCTAATCGAATAACGAATATTAACTTTCGATCTGCGTAATTGATACATCGCCGTTTTTAATTCCAGAACTGCGCCCAGACCCCCGTTTGATACGCCGCGGCGTACATATTTTACGTCTTAGCGTTTATAATTTTTAATTAATATAAGCCAGTCCGGGCCGTACTACTATAACCGCCGCCGTATAACCAGGCCGTTTCAAGACGCGCTATAACTTTCCCCCCCCAAAACTCCGGCACAGTTATTTAACGAAATAAATAACGGCACCAAGTATACTATTCATAGAATCATATATACACGGTGCGATAAATTTAATTTCCGACATAATTGTATAACATAATAATTTTAAGATTCGCTCGTAAGACAGAGCGTATATTATTCACCCCCGAAACTAATGGCGGCAAAGCCATAAGAATGTACGCGTAGAGTTCGTTCTACAACATAACGATGCAGTGCCGCGTTAAAATATATTACTGTACTTTTTCAACGGTTCATTATGTACACGTGATACCGAACGAAATTAAGAAGTTGTGAACCGCGCTCGATGTGAACAAAGGCTGTGGAGAAAAATATGAATTCGAAATATTTTTAAATTTTCGTTTAATTGAAAGATTAAAAAAAAAAAAAAAATGTAACACTCAATGTAAATCGTGATTATTAAAATTTTGTCAAACTGAAAAGTTAATTTTTGAATAAACATAAAAAAAAAGATAAATTGGTTTTTAATCCATACATTTCGCAGTTTAATTTTAAAAATCGGTTATACCATTACATAATATGAGATAATAATAATATAATTACTCTCTCCCTGCAGAGTTCTCTGACTATTATGTCTTTCCTTGTCAGGAGCGTGGAGGTTTTGAAGCGTTTTTGGACGACTATCGGCTCTGTGAAATAATTTAATCACCATTACGTTAGTTTAAAAAGCAATACATTTCATTTCGTTTCAACCTGTTTATAAACGCACGGAAACGATAGGAAGAATGGAAAACGTGTCAATAACACGATGTGGCAGCACTAAAAATTCCAGGATTCACAAAGCCCATTCGCACATGCCTCTCTTGTGTTGTGTCGAGAAAACTTGTTTGTCTTGATGCGTGTCAAAACGGTAAAAACACGGTGTCCAAGATCCCCAGTTTGAAGGGACTAAATCATAGATCATTGATCTACAATAGTGATCTACGATTTTCTAAACGCATTGAAAAGACCGTACGATCAGATTCGGAGTGGATCTCACCGTCGGTCCTAAATTGTAGGCGGAGACTGTATTTATGTATGAACGTACGATAGTATAAGTGACTTTTCCAGTACAAAAAAACAGGGAAAAAGATACAAGTCGAGTGAATCCGCACAAACCACAACGGTGTTATATATTTAAAATGTCAAAAGCTCATCAGCTGTCTCCCCATCTGGGGAAAATGGTTAACACAAAAAAAAAAAAAAACAAAAACAAAAATCGATAAAGAATTACGAATTATTCTGATTTCTGTTTAAACTTGGTAGGTGCGCACGTTGTAGACGGTGTATAACACAAAACCACACAAGACATTCGACGTACGAGTCCCACAACGACTACCGTGTTCCAATAGAATCTCAGTGGTCTCGGTATAACGGATCATTACTGTAGTCGCATCGTGACGGCTCGTCAATACGAGTACGCTTCGAAAAAAGAAAAAGAAAAAGAAAAAGAAAGAAAAAATGACACGCGACCGACGGTCAGGGGGTACTAAAACGAATACACCCCTGCGAAAAATCGGCGTCACCAAACCCGGACTCGCACGCCTCCGAGTCGTAACGCGTTCCCGCACTTTACTATATTATAATTTTATTTAAATTCGGGGTTGGCCGCGTGTTTATTCGCGCGCGGATCCCTCTAAAGTCTAAACGCTTATTAACGACGCCGTCACGGCGTTAATAACATAATACACACGTACCCGTGTAACACTGGCCCGTACTCTCCATGAGCCCCGACCATAAGCGAAACCTGCCCCGGTACTCAATAACAATAATAATAATATGATAAGTTATGTAACGCTATTACAAGCGCGTCCGTCGGCGACGGCGGCGTTTCGAAAACTAAATAATACCGCGGCGCCAGTCGAACCTATTTAAAGGGCCCGACAAAACACCTGACCCGAAACGGAATCTGCGCCTGGTTATGCGCACAAACACACACACACACACACACACATACACACACACACACACACACACACACACACACACACACACACACACACACACACACACACTACTAGAAAGCACACGAATATTATAATTATATCGGCGGCGGCGCGCACAATATTTACTCGTCCGTAGTCCGAATATTAACGTAGTCGATTATTAACCCGTAATTATTTTCCTTGTCACTTTTCCGGTCCACCACCCTCGCAAACACATTCCGTCTGCCCTTTCACCCAGTGTAATACGTTTTTGGCGGCCAAAAAGAGAGGACGAAAAATCGCGACGTTAATACAATAGCTGTAACGATATTGTACGAATTTATTACCCACGGGTACACAATGTACGTGCGCACACGAGCGTCGATCAAGGTATATTATCGTATTTTATTATACTATGCGTAAAATACGCGTGTTTTTAATAGTTTTTTCGTTTTATTATTTTTTTTTTCGAAGCCTGAAAATTGTTATTTATTTATTTTTTTTTTTTTACCTCGACCGACTAACGCGCCTGTGCGATTTACGTGTTTACATTGAACCTCTCGCTATTATTATCGATACCGTCTCGCACACGTTATTGATACCATACCGTACCCGTCATCGCTGTGTAAATTTACACTACGCTTATCTAAAAGTATCAACTAACGTTCAACAATATAAATTATCGTCGATTTAAAAAAAAAAAAGCTATCTCAAAATGTTCACTTCGAAACTATAAATATATTTATGCGATTAATGTGTCGTTATAGTTGAAAATCTAAATTTGCAAATTTAAGAGGTGAAAAAATTGCTAAATTATTGGCATTATTTGTTTTTTTTTTTTTTTTTTTTTTTTGAAAATTGTGACAAAATAACTTGTTTTGAAAAAATAAATTATTTTATACTGTCAAATCGTAATAAGTAACAACGTTTTTTGGAAATCATTGATTCATTTTTTTTTTTTCAATATTAATTTGATCAACGTGCATTTAGCGTGCAATGCTAAAAAATTATGCATAAGAATTTTCGATGTGTGTTTATTTGAGAGGGAAAAAAGTTTATCTTATCCGTATATATTTGACCATAACCGTTCAAAAGTGATTATGCGAGTAAAAATAACCGGAAATATATTATTATGAACTTAGTACTATTTCCGTATAAATGGAAAACTGTCGTAGTTTTTGTAGACGTTTCGTAAAGTCGTCAGAGACGTATGTGTATTCAATAACTCGATTCAAAAATGTTTGTTATTTTCATTACTTAGTAAATGTATAAAATCGATGCTCGTCGCAAGAATCCCCTGTAAGTTGAATAGGATATTGAATCTGTTGTATCTTTTGTGTACCTACCGCAGATCCAACAGAACCGTGCCTCATACTTTAATTTGTAGATATACAATTCGACAATATTGTTTTGATGAAATAACACAAGAATGCCTTTTGCAATTAAAGAAAAATCGATTCCCCGGCCGCCTTTTCGTGCAGTCGTATAATCGTTATTGTAAACATTTTTTTTTTTTTTTTTTTTTTTTTTTTTATTAGCTTTTTGTAAATACAATTATAGCTCAACAATTATTAGATTGTAAACATTATTATGAACAATTTCGAATTTATGAAAACTTTACCGTCACTTGGCTGGCCAAATAAAAACTCGACAAAAACGAAAAACAAATATTTTTATCGATTCTCGTGCTAAACGTCAACTGTCTGAATAAACAGGAATAGGAAAATTGAAATTGTTTTCGGAACAATCTCGGAATCCATTCGGACATACTTTTCGTAACAACTGCAAAACAAATTTTATTTGGACGAACACCACGAAAAACTCGAGAACCTGCTCGAATATTATAGCCAAATAGTTAATTTAAAAAAAAAACACTCTTAGAATACTTTTTACCAAATCCTGGGGAAAACACGGGTGTATAATAAACAGACCGTCAATAGACGATTTCCGTGTGTAAACGTCGACGCATTATAGTTTGCGTCATTATCTTGTATAATATTTGCACTAGCAATAGTGAAAACAATTCGACGAAGACGACGACGACGTGAAGAGACAAGACTCGGTGAACCGTTGTCGATCAACGGGTGGGGAAGTGTTTCACGGACCCTGTTTATTTATCATTGAGATTGTACATGCACACACACACACACACACACACACACACACACACACACACACACACACACACACACATATACACGAAACAAAGAGAGAGAGGCATAGAGAGGCATGCTTGTCTCGACGGTTACGGTTATTCGAGTGCAAAGTGCACTGTCAACAATGCCGGCGGAGAAGACGGGTCGATTTGAGGCTCTGTTAGAGCCGCAGCGACGGAGGCCGGTAATGGTATTAAACGATCCTGTGAGAACCGGCGTAATAATATTATACATATATATATCGCGAACCGATAAAAGACGGAATCGTTCGACTAGACGGCGGTCGAGGCAGACCGATTAGAGTTGTTATTCCTTCTCGGGGGGGGGGGGGGGCTCGGGAAAATCCGGAGAGTCAATGATGCAGCCGATCTCGGCTCACGACTAAACGCTCTAAGACTACGATCCCGCTGTTCGTCAAACGTATACGCGTAATACCACTCAATTATATAGTATATTATTATCATCGTTGACGTACGTCGGCGGTCAGACGGCTTGAATCCGGTCTGGAGGTATTATACGTACACGTGTTTCCTAATGATCGTCGACGGAAATCTCGATAACGAACGACCTGAGATAGAACAGTTGAAAATACGTTTGAAGTCAAAACAATTGAGCGTGCTCGAGTCGAGTAACTCGACCGCATTCCGTTACACGCACTTTCCATCGTGTGAATCGTTAACGACCGGTGGCGGAGCTCTTACCCGCTATACGTTTCGGCGGGTTTCACGATCGACGATCGTTAGGAAACACGTGTACGTATAATACCTCCATTTTCAACTGTTCCATCCTAGGCCGTTCGTTATTTTGAGATTTCCGTCCGAGCTATCTCCGTGAATCGACCGTCCCCTCGCCTTTTCGCTCGTCATCATACATACGTATTACGAATACTTAATACTCCACGTAGAGGGTCTTTGTTCAATTTAGTCGTTCGAGCGTTCACGACGTCATACGAACGGTTATCTTTATTGTTAAATATTTTCAAATGGTCTCGTGCTTTGAAAATATTCCAATGTCGTGCTTACATCATTCGATTTCTAATGAAACCATGTAAATTTAACTAAAAAAAAAAAAAAAAAAAAAAATGTAACTCATGAAGTGTCACCGTCGGACGGCTTCTTCCGTCAAACTGTTCGAGTTTTATTTTCAGTCGGTTTGATTTAGATCATACTCTTATCCTACCATTGGGGTGCGTCAAATAAAATAAAAGAACGAAAAATTAACGTTTTTCTGTAAAAATCTCAACCTCAGGCGTAACATGTGAGTAATGAGAAACAGTCGATCTCGAAGCGTGCGCCAAGACAAAACCTCGATCAATCGGTCTAAACCTAACCGAAAATTTGTCCTTAGTTATGAGTGAATATAAAATATAGTGTTGGGTTAGTAAGCATTGTGGTCTCGTTTTTATGTACCGGTGTTAGTGCTAAAACTAACCGGAAAAATTCGTTTGAGAAACACAATACAAAAGAGCACGATACATTGACCGAGAAGGTCGCCTGCACTGTTGTGTCCTCTAGGCAATGTACATTTATTGTTCTAGTGTAAAAACGAAATATGTGAAGTCAAATCGCTTTCTTACTCGTTTACGATCGACGAAGCTACTACTTTTTTTCCTTTGTGTATCGAGACCGACGGAGTTCACTCAGTTGATTAACACCATTTGACGAATAACCCACCGTTATAATAACGTTAAGTACAGGGTGTCGGAAAAGAGTGAGTTGGGTATTTTTTTCCACAATCAATACAGGTCTTTAAGTTTGTGCTGCAGTAACCTCGTGGTGTATCTATGATATTATACGGAGCGAGGCCTCACACCGTATAGATGATTGGATCTGTAATGGAGTGGTCTAGCTGCTATATAATGGGTCGTTTAAAGGTAGAAACGATATCGTTCTTATTGATTTTTCGATGATATGTGGTGGATTTTATCGTGAAAACTTTGAAGTAGGCCGGCGGATTCTCGGGGTCATAAAAATGTTTAGTGCCACGGCCTAGTTTTACTCGTGAGGGGCTGAAACGTGTATCCGTATAGATGTAACACACTCCGTCGAATACGGCATCGGCAAAACGTGTGCCGCGAAACAGTGCATTGAATCTACAATAGACGGTAAAATGGCGCGTATAAAAAAAAAACCTCACGTGCTGAACATTTTTAAATTACACCTCTGATACCTAGTGAATTTTTTTTTTAATAAAACGTATTATAATTAACTTTTACTACCTCGTATGCATGTTTATGACCAAAGTATTTTGTTTTATGAGCATCGATTCTTCGATAGTTCAGATTTAAACCACTCTTCGGTAAACTGAGCAAATACACTATCCTATATCAGTAAAGTGTTCGGCAAAATTATTTAAAAAATAAATGTGGTTCTATTTTATCAAAGTTTTTTTTAGAACATTTTTTTGGCAATTTTCTAAAAATCTTAATATTGTAGAAATTAGCAACATCGATACTTTTAGATATCTACCGTATTTTTACAACCCCTCCCCCCAAAATTTTTTAATGTTCACCGTTTTAATCTGTGAAATATAATCTAACAACCGACCCGTGAATGAGTTAAAAGTTTTTTTCTTGCCGTCTACCCATTCAAAAATCATTGATGATGTATATGAATGTTTGCACATTACCATCACGTACATGGAGTACTCACACGTCGTGATGTCCGGTAAAATACTTTTTTTTCTACCTTTTCACCATTATTATTTTTCCTTTTCGTCGTGTAAACGAGTCAGTACGACGACAGCCGGATATAAATATACAGTATACAGAGTCACGGTCATAATAGAGAGAAAACAAGGAGGCAGAACGACCTCTACCCAAACACACACACACACACACACACACACACACACACCATCTGTCGCAACCCTCAGGCCGGACTTTGAATTCGCCGTAGACCCTTTGCCCGACGCATACCAGCTACTGCGGTAAACCGGGCGCTCACGGACCGTTTTTTATGTTTTTATTTTCTGCCAAACGGACCGTTTTCGCGTACGGGCGTGTGCGCTTCGGGGGTGGTGGTGGCGACGGTTCACGCACCATTTTCCGTAAAAAAGGTCCGAGAATATCGGACGCATGCAAATCGGTTCATTGTGAGCGAAAACGCGAACGGCCAGTGGTAAATATAACAACTGGACGCGGTGAGGGTGTGCACGACCCAAAGGTATACAATTGGTGTGTGTGTGTGTGTGTGTGTGTGTGTCAACGTGCACAAGGGATCCCATTACGCCGGCGTCAAGCGCGAAATGACAAATTTTTCTGCACGTCTCGACATCTGCCGCCGCCGTCACCGTCGAACCTCATTATTTCCGTCGAAAGTGCCACGGCCGGGCGAGGGAGACGCGTAGGGGGCTTTTGTCGCTGACTTCCGGACTTTCGTTTTTCTCATACGCCGCACGCGCGTGCGCCCGCACACACGACCCGCGCAGACACCGAAAATCGAAACTAGGTCGTTGAAAAATAAAATAAAAAATAACAAAGTAGCGGCCGGACCCGCGCGCGCGTCCGTAACCCTGGCAAGTCGTCGCGGCGGGGCCGGTTGCCAAACGATTTTTCTCATATTGTGTGTGCGCGTGCATTGCTTTTCTTTTTTTCACGTTTCCTCTCTCTCTCTGTCTCTATCTCTGTTTCTCATTCTCTCTCTCTCTCTTTCGTTTCGGTCTTGTTTCACGCCCGGAACGGTTTTCACCCCACAAATAGCCTCAGATATTAACCTCGCGGAATTTTGGCATACTCGACCGCTCGTGGCCGCCCGTCGCTGGTCGGAGAGCCCCTGCCCCTCGCAAAGCCGTTTATAGACGTACGTTTTGTCGTCAGATGTAGACGACGCTCACCGGGCCTACACGAGCAAACATCGAACCACCGGTTGAACAACTGTGCGTTCATAACAATCGATATTGTAAATCACAGTCGTGTCGTTCACATAATGTACGCTTCTCGACCTCCGTCTTCGCAAAACATCAACACCACTCGTCGGCCGCGACAAAGTTTTCCGAACAGCTACGATACAGCAGCCCACGACGACGACGGCTGGCCGGCCGAAAAGTTTGACGGAGCGATAACCGGAAAAAGTTTACGGTCGCATCGTCGGAACGTTTGAAATACGACGGAATAAATTATTACGCGCTCAACACTCTCATTAATGAAAACGGTCGCGTGTGCGCTCGCGGATAGCGCAATATCAATAAATATATTCATCTCATTCGTTGGGTGCGGTGAGTTTTTCGAATCGAACATCATTTATTGCTATTCATCTCGCGCAGGCCCTTGGCGTTCCGGAGCATAAACGAAACTGTATAATTATTAACGCGCGCGCGACGACGGGAAGGTTCTCTTTTAACGAAGCCCGGCCGACGCCTTTGAACGCCGGGCGAAATAACATAATTCGTTCTTCTGGAATTATTTATACGCAAAACGCGATAAATGTTTCACGAGTCTCAAAATATTTCCCCGTCCGCGTAATGTGCTCAAATATCGCGATAAACTTTTCATACGGTGACCTGCGATTATTAATGCATCGCAGGTATGAATATCGTCCGTTAACGTGAATAAATGAACACAACCGATGTGGACAATGCGCCGTTGAGCGGAAAATTTTCCGGACGCATACGGTCAAAGTGAATTTCGGGTTTTTAAACATTTGAGTATGTTAAAAACGCCGACGATGATGATTGGCGTTCAAAAACACGTGTCTATACGTCTTACACACAACTCTCATAACCGGCCATGACTCGTGGAAGTCACGCAATTAAACGGTTTTTCCGACCCCTTTTTCGTCTGCAAAGTTTTCCGTCGCGACGCTTTCTCGTTTCGACAAGACCGCAATGCGATTCGCGAACGCCCGCCGTTAATAATTCTAAACGTGAAATCCGAACGCGTATAATCTATTACACATACCGACAATCGGCGCGATCACGCGTGTTAATTATTATTAATACACGTGAAATATTATAATCTATCGACCCGCGGTAGAATTTCATAGTGTTCGCAGTCGTGTCGTCTTACGTCGAAACGTATTTTTTTAATATGATTTTCCACTCGTTACTTTGTCGGAAAAAAAATGCCTACGGACAGTAATGTTTATAATTAATATCGTTTAGATGATCTGTCGTTACGATTTTTATAGACATAGATTTCGATTTCCTTTTCGATTTTTTACACCTGATTTCCAACGTGGGTTTTCAAATATTTCTGTGTTATGTTTTCACGCGATATTGGAATAGTATAATGTGTATTGCATGAATTTAAACGAAAATCAACATTAACGCCAAAGTTTGGAAACTTTAAATGGCGGTTGCTAGTATAAAGCGATAATAAGCGAAGAAAATATAGATTTCGATTGTGAACACAATAAGAAATATTGTTATAACTATATTGACATTTTTTTTTCAAATAATACTAATACGATTTTATATTAAAACTAGCTGCCGGTGAAACGCCTTTCGGGATCAAAAGTATAAACATGATAAAGCGGTTATGAAGTCGGTTTATTAGAGTGAGAAAAATAGGAGCCGTTGTAAAACTACTATCGGTATCAAAAATGATACATTATCAATGTATTTACATTACATATACCAAGCGTTCGGCTCGAGGAGCTCCGCTCCTCGGCCAGGACACCGACGAAAGTAGGATACGGTTTTTCTTTGAAAACACACATTTATACAATGAACGTATAGAGGATAAATCTAGAGGTCGGTTATTAGAGTGATGTAAAGAGTAATTCTGGTCAGTCGGGACGGAAAAAAAACTATTTTGAGATATTTTTTATCTTTTTTATATTTTAGTTATTGAGAACGCCGCCGTAAGTAGGATAGTTTTTTTAACGTCTAGATCGAACGCGTGTAGGATAAGTCTAGAGGTTGGTGTATTGGAGTGACGTATAGAATAATTACAGAACCTCAGTGGCCGGTGTGAAACGCCTTTCGGGATCAAAAGTATAAACATGATAAATTTTATTTACACGGACCCCGCCGAAAGCGTTAGGTTTAACTAATCGATTTAACGTATATGGGTTGTGTCTAGAAGTCGGCTCATTAGAGTGACGAAAATAGGAGCCGTTGTAAAACTACTATCAATTTTTTTTTTTACCAGGACACTGCGAAAAGCGGGAGAGTCATTCCAAATGTTTGGCCCGAGGAGCTCCGCTTTATTATCAATTTTTTGTTACCGGGACGCCGCGAAAAGCGTTAGGTTTAACGTATATGGGTTGTGTCTAGAAGTCGGTTTATTAGAGTGAGGAAAATAGGAGCCGTTGTAAAACTACTATCGGTATCAAAAATGATACATTATCAATGTATTTACATTATATATACCAAGCGTTCGGCTCGAGGAGCTCCGCTCCTCGGCCAGGACACCGACGAAAGTAGGATACGGTTTTTCTTTGAAAACACACATTTATACAATGAACGTATAGGGGATTAATCGAGAGGTCAGTTATTAGAGTGATGTAAAGAGTAATTCTGGTCAGTCGGGACGGAAAAAAACTATTTTGAGATATTTTTTATCTTTTTTATATTTTAGTTATTGAGAACGCCGCCGTAAGTAGGATACACTTTTTTTAACGTCTAGCTGCCGGTGAAACGCCTTTCGGGAACAAAAGTATAAACATGATAAATTTTATTTACACGGACACCGCCGAAAGCGTTAGGTTTAACTACTCGATTTAACGTATATGTGTTGTGTCTAGAAGTCGGCTCATTAGAGTGACGAAAATAGGAGCCGTTGTAAAACTACTATCAATTTTTTTTTTACCAGGACACTGCGAAAAGCGGGAGAGTCATTCCAAATGTTTGGCTCGAGGAGCTCCGCTTTATTATCAATTTTTTGTTACCGGGACGCCGCGAAAAGCGTTAGGTTTAACGTATATGGATTGTGTCTAGAAGTCAGTTTATTAGAGTGAGGAAAATAGGAGCCGTTGTAAAACTACTATCGGTAACAAAAATGATACATTATCAATGTATTTACATTATATATACCAAGCGTTCGGCTCGAGGAGCTCCGCTCCTCGGTCAGGACACCGACGAAAGTAGGATACGGTTTTTCTTTGAAAACACACATTTATACAATGAACGTATAGAGGATAAATCTAGAGGTCGGTTATTAGAGTGATGTAAAGAGTAATTCTGGTCAGTCGGGACGGAAAAAAAACTATTTTGAGATATTTTTTATCTTTATTATATTTTAGTTATTGAGAACGCCGCCGTAAGTAGGATACAGTTTTTTTAACGTCTAGATCGAACGCGTGTAGGTTAAGTCTAGAGGTTGGTGTATTGGAGTGACGTATAGAATAATTACAGAACCTCAGTGGCCGGTGTGAAACGCCTTTCGGGATCAAAAGTATAAACATGATAAATTTTATTTACACGGACACCGCCGAAAGCGTTAGGTTTAACTACTCGATTTAACGTATATGGGTTGTGTCTAGAAGTCGGTTTATTAGAGTGAGGAAAATAGGAGCCGTTGTAAAACTACTATCGGTATCAAAAATGATACATTATTAATGTATTTACATTATATATACCAAGCGTTCGGCTCGAGGAGCTCCGCTCCTCGGCCAGGACACCGACGAAAGTAGGATACGGTTTTTCTTTGAAAACACACATTTATACAATGAACGTATAGAGGATAAATCTAGAGGTCGGTTATTAGAGTGATGAAAAGAGTAATTCTGGTCAGTGGGGACGGAAAAAAAACTATTTTGAGATATTTTTTATCTTTTTTATATTTTAGTTATTGAGAACGCCGACGGGGGTTGGATACAGTTTTTTTAACGTCTAGATCGAACGCGTGTAGGATAAGTCTAGAAGTTGGTGTATTGGAGTGACGTATAGAATAATTCTGGTCAGTCGGTTCGGAAACAAAAGCTATTTAGTTATTTATTCGGCCAAGACATCGTCGAAAGTAGCATACAGGTTAGGTTTAACGTCTCGATTTCACGTATATGGGTTATGTCTAGAAGTTAATATTGAATATTGAAAACTTACTTATATAAATACTAAATACCTAAAGGACTTACACATCATAGCCAATGTATTTCACCACTATCAAAAATGGTTTATATTCTACATGGGTGGATAATTGTTATGAAAATTTCTACGACTAAACTTTAAGAAACTAATACTGCAATAAGTTAGTGAACACAATTCCTGCAAAAAATTTTGTTCAAACATTATTATAGTTGAAAAAGATCAACTTTATATTTTTATGATAATAATAAAATAAAATGCAAAGAAATGTTCAAATAGAAAGTATAAATTAAACAGTGTTTTAAAAATGATGAATGTGCCTAAATTAATAAAATTCTTTGTAAAGCTCAGTTGATGTAATGAACATTATTTTTACTCACCGTAAGAAAATTTGAGTGCTCCACAATAAACATAAATAAATAAATTTGTATAAATTGACTGTAATTACAGTACCAAACAGTAAATGCAAACAGATTTGATTAGATTTATTCATGTGAGTTGGATAAGGGCAATGGAAGTAACTATCAACTTAATTATTATTATATATTATTTTTATATAAAATCAAGCAAAGAGATGCAAGTTGAATCAAAATTATGAACTAACATGTTAACCATTTTTTGAACAGCTACTTAGGTCTGGTCAAAATATATTATACCCAATTTTGCTAAGAGAAAATCATTTTTATTGTAAATGTATATTACCATAGACAAAAGCCGATAAGGTACGGGTCAATTGAGTATTTACTATAGCATTTTCACATAATAGTTCTAACTACAATTTACAATTAGTGTTTTCTAAAGAATCATAATTCAGGGCTCTGAAGTTATGCACTTAAAAATTCCAAAATATGCGCTATAAATGGCACGAAAAAATGAAAAATAAGAATTTAACTTGAAAAAATTTAACAAAATCTAAAAAAAAAATTACGCACTAAAAATCTCTTAATATTTTGTATTTAACATAATAATTATATGTAGTCGAGTAATGAATAATAATTGTTATGAAAATTTCTACAACTAAACCAAGCTTACTTAAAAAAAACTTTAAGACACTAATAATGCAATAAGTTAGTGAACTATTGTTTAAACATTATTATAGTTGAAAAAATATCAACTATATATATTTTGATAATAAAATAAAATGAAACAAAAGGTTCATACAGAAAGTGTTAATAAAACAGTGTTTTAAAAATGAAGGTGAACATATAATGAACATTTTTTTTACAAATAAATTACTATAGATTGAATCAAAATTATGAACTAACATTTCATACATTTTTTGAATAGCTACATAAGTCTGGTCAAAATATATGATACCCATTTTCCCAAGAGAAAATCATTTTTATTGTAAATGTATATATTACCATAGACAAAAGCCAATAAGGCACGGGTCAATTGAGTATTTACTATAGCATTTTCACATAATAGTTCTAACTACAATTTACAATTGAAAATAGCAATCAGTATTTATTAAAAGGTTTATACAAAAAAAAAAAAGTATACATTTACATATACGGTTTTTTTTATAACAATAACCCTAACATTGTTAGTATTGTGGAAATTAGTTTTTTTAGACGTGGAAAGCTCTTATTGTGACTACTCGATAACGAATTGTAGTTGAATACAGCAGTTAATAAGTACAATCAGATTCTGAAAAAAAAATTATGTATGTACAATTAATATAATTTTTTAACGTTTTGTGGGTATAATTTTTGTAAGGCGACCATAGTATTAATGAGTTGAAATCACAACAAACAGGTACCTATAATAATGAAACGCTTTTAGTTAAACGAAGGGAAAAAAAAGTATTTAAATATCATAGATGTGATAGAGTCATTGTGTGTGGAAATGTGAAATAAAAAAATTCTGTATGTTATTGCATCATAACATTAACTTTATGTACTTTAAAACATAAAATTAATTAAAGGCGAATGATATTGCAAAGCTGTCTCTTAGCCAGCTATAAAAGTGTGATAATTGCTGAAAAGGTAATTTATTGAAAGTATTCTAATTCAGTTCTAGCACAGAACCAACAATCTGAAAATTGCATTCGGATATACCATAAAAAAAAAAAAAAAAAAAAAACATTTTGTATAAATAATTCAACAATATAGGTATACCGTATACTTTTTTTGTGTTGAATAAGACACGACGTATGACATGTTATTATTGAGTATTAAAAAAATAATAATACTATCGAAAAACATATTATGTGTATGAACATTTTTGGTGACACAAACTGAGGGCAAATTATATTAATGAGATAAAGTATCCAATGTAATGGTAAGTAGATTCTTTAATGGTAAGTAGTTTATAATTCTATGGTACCTAAAAGTATTCTATTTAATAAAACAGTGTAAATATTCAAATTTACATAATATAATAGGTACAGCAGAAACGTTTTTCTTAAAAACTTTTTATCCATTGAAAAAAATAAAAACTATTTTGTATAACATATATATATATATATAATATAATTAAATAATATAGGTATACTTTTACTTTGTGTCGAATCAGACATGTTATTAGTGAGTAAGTATTCATCAAAAATAATAATACTATCAAAAAACACAAACCGAGAGGAAATTGTTTTATATTAAGAGATAAAAGTATACAATTTAATAGTAATTAGGTATTGTTTATAACACCCATAATTGCAAATGTATTTCACATTTTCAACTTATCATCAAATAACCAAATTAAAATGTTAATTAATATATGACTGGTATTTAAGAAATAATATAATGGCGTTGGACTATTTGTAAATTTATTTCACCACAATCAAAATCAGTGGTTAGTTGAGCTAAAATAATATAATTATTTATTATAACGCTTTGATTCGTAGACGGTTATAGTAGGTATATTTTTTAAATTTTCACTTACCATTGTAAAAGTATTTTGATTAGTTTAAAATGGACAAACACGGATAATTAACTATTTGCATATTTACTACCATGATAATATGTAAGAGTGTGTTTTAAGAGAAATTCAACAGTCATAATTCATGCAATTACAATTTTATCCTAGAATTAGGTACTGTTACATACATTTTGTGTTTTGATATAATCTGTACCACTCGAATTATAGGTACCTACGGAGTCGAATTAGAGTATTTTCTATTTAATAAAACAGTATAAATATTCAATTTCCTTTAGTTACTCATACACAGTGTGTTTGTAGCATATAATAGGTCCAGCAGAAATGTCCGATGTGTAGGTACCCGATATCATTGGTCAATGGTCTTCACCCCAAAAGACAAAAGCCGACCTATAAATTATTATTTTGAACTAAATGGTTTATATATACAGAAGAAAATAATTAAGACGATATCTGATTTAATATATAAATTATATAAAAGAAATAGAAAGAGTCAAATAATAATATGTTTTCATAATATTTAGTATTTCCTGGATCATCTCTAACACAAACTGTAAATAATCGATAATTGAATTAATAAATTGAATACAGTGTTTTAAAAGTCGGTGTTAATAATACACAGATAGGAACTACCTACCGAACACGAATATTAACAGAACTTAGAAAGTATTTGTATTTATTTTTTGCAAAAGCCTAACACTCTCATGACCAATTCTGTCATTAGTAACAAAGTAACTTATTCAATACTTACTTAGTAAATCATTCATTATGAGTAATAATAACCGGTGGACAGCAAGAAACTACAAAACGATCAATATATATATATATATATATGACATGGTATAACGAACAAAAAACTACAAAAAAAAAATATATTACGCGTAAATTAGCGTAAAACGTATAATAAAACACGAATAAACGATAAAAACTCGAGTAGTAGAGTGAATTATTAGTTTTTAATATATAATATACGACAAAAGTAATACGAATATACGATATTAAATTATTAATATATTATTTACTATTATTTCTCGAGTACTCTAGAGGTACAAAAAATCACAAAACACTTATATGAGTACACTTTGTATAAAAGATACACGGTCAAACCTAATGCGTTTAAATCATATAATATATTATTATATAGGATACTAACTATATAGGATTACAAACTAAATAGTAGTTTAAAACATTTTTATTAAGAAAACATAGCAAAAACGTACAAAACACGATAAAACTCGAGTAGTACACATATAATAACAATAACGAACAAAAAACTACAAAAACGCGTAAATTTTTTTCGCGTAAATTTGCGTAAACATATAATAAAACACGAATACACGATAAAAACTCGAGTAGTAGAGTGAATTATTAGTTTTTAATTTATTATTATTACGACAAAAGTAATATAAGACAAAAGCAACGTTATCACGATACACGGGGCCGCGTTATCAACAGACGACATAGAGTAGTGTGAATTGGCGGGAAACGATCACGGGGCACGTTTCTTTTTCAAAAGGAAAAATGAAAAATGGACCTTTTTTGGGCGCGCGAACGCGTAAAACGACGTCCGGAGACGGAGAGAGAATATTTTAAAAGAGAACGGAATTTTATAGTATGAGAAAAAGTAAAAAACGGCGTTTAAAAAATAGTGTACTTATTGAGGTTATGTTTACCTTACCGTTTTATTATATAAGATTAAAATAGTTTAAGTCAAAATAACCAATCGGTCACTTAGATTCAAATTCGTATTAAAATAGATTTTTAGTTGATGTACTTATCACCCGGATTAATTATAAATCAGTAGTTTATTATTGATTTAAAGGGTCAATATCGATACGATTTTACAATTATTAAATTGACATTTGTTTCGAATAAAAAGTACATTGCAGTCTATGGAACGGAATGAATAATGTGCACATATTATTATTGTTTATCGACAAAATACAAGACGAATCATTTGAATGCGCGTTTAACGTTTACGGAAAACGAAGAAATGAGTCCGATTCAAATTTAACGATTTTACAATTATTAAATTGATATTTGTTTCGAATAAAAAGTACATTGCTGTTTATGGAATGGAATGAATAATGTGCACATATTATTATTGTTTATCGACAAAATACAAGACGAATCATTTGAATGCGCGTTTAACGTTTACGGAAAACGAAGAAATGAGTCCGATTCAAATTTCACACAGTACGTCACGCAGCATATGATAAATTATTAAACTCGATTTCTATCGGCACGAACCGTTCCAATCGCTATGAATAAGAAAAAAGAACAAAGTTTGCTGCGGAACACTCGAGACGTCATTTTATTTCGCCCCATTTAAATAATTTATCTGGTACCGAACAACTTGTTAACCCTGAATCGAAACGGCAAACGTTTCATATACGACGAAACAAGAAGAAACAAGAAAAAACAAGATTATAACTTTTTAAAACGCGTATAATATTTTTTTGTATTTCGTATATATTATATATTTTTATCTCCGCTCGTCGGTCGTGTATTCGATACGCACTGTGTTTTACCGCCAAAAAACGTCTCGTGAAAAAAAAAAAATAAAAGCTTTTATTTATTTATTATTGCCGTTTTTTTTTCTTTTTCCTTTTCAACTAATACCTCTGGCCATTATCCTTTTCATTGTAGCCGTATTTAACCCCACGCAACAGAGTGCTTAACGCTATACCGTCTTGATACGAAACTCGGCGGTATATATATATATATTTTTTTTTTTTACGAGACCTCATCAAATTTTACGTCTACGTATTAAATTCTGACACATTATATATATACGCACACACACACACACAAACACACACACACACAAACACACACACACACATACGTATATAATATAATATAGGTAATGTACTTGTTTTTCACGTTCACGGGTCGGTCGTTAGATTTTATTTCACAGATTAAAACGGGGAACGTTAAAAAAATTAAGTAGAGTTAATTTCGTGAAATTTCGTGATTCGTTTAACGCTTTTCGTTTAAAGACCCGTACGGCGTACGGCCCGACGACGACAAAACAGCCGCTCGCGCGCGTTATTAAAACACGGTACGGATAAAACCCGATCGACTAGTTCGTCCGGGCTCGACGCGCTGCACGCGGCGTGCCGTTCGTGATGTAGGTAATAACTTAGCCGGCTTTCGGACCTCGAAGCACTTAAAAACGTCGCTACAAGCGCCGTAATAATAATAACGCGCTCATGAACGCCGTACGTAAATCAAGCTCTGTGTATTATTATTATTTTTGTTCTTATACCGTAAAGAACAAATTAACACGTAATAATTTTTGCTTTTTTTTTGTTTTTTTATATATATTTTTTTATTGGTTGACGTTTTTACGGTTATTTCATTGAAATGTTTATTCGGTTCCACGATCGAGATGTTAAACTAAACGAGAATTGGTTGAAATAATAATATACGGTATTACTTAATATCCGTTGTACAAATAATGTACAGGGACGCCTGTAGATATAATATAGGGTGATTCTGATCTTTTTGACAAATGCAATAACTTATTCACATAACACTACATAAATAGCTGTATACATCGTGTAAAACGGTTTTTTTTTAATTTCGGAACTCAAATTTCAAAATTTAAAATTTGTTTTTACCATTCGAAAAAAATCAAGGTTTCCATTTTTAAAGCAGGATTTTCATAAAAATAATAATATAAAAATATCTCATTAGAGTTCGGTGGTTAATTTATTATGGTTTTTTATATTTTTTGAAATTTGAATTTAATAATTAAAATTATTGTTTATACTATTGTGTGTATACTATTGTACATTCTATCAAGATCAAGTCAGTGAGTCCGATGATTTCCCACGATTTATAATGGTGAATGTTAATCTTAATTAATTATAATAGGATAAGAACTACAAATGCTTACAAAAATCTTTGAACTAATTAAATTTTCATCGACTTATCAATTGATTGTAGTTTAAAATAGTATGAATTAAAATTATGTCAAATACAATAATATAGTTCAATTGTTCACAAACTTAAAAAGATTGTAAAAACTAATTTATTAGTCCTATTAGAGATTCCAAGCATCAACATTTTCCGAAAAATCCGTTTCACATAACATCGTTTTTGAAGTTTTTACCAAACGATGTTATACAATTTTAAATACATATAATGTGTCTTTATAAAACACCACGGATATCTTCACAGTCACGTGCACGAATACGTTTACCGGTTTTTCCTCGTCGAGGCAGTGTAATAATAACACACTCTCTCGCGTTACGAGCTCTATTTTACTTATGGCTGCGTAACATTTTACAGGTAAGGTAAAACGTCCGAAATGGGAATTCGACGAGTGATACGAACCGTTTACGTCAATTATATTTAACCTATTTTTCGTTCGGATCACCTACAAATTTTTTCGAAATGTCTCGCAGTCCGCCAGTTGAAACGTCACGATGCAGTTGCTTGTCGAAGGGAAAATAAAAAAAAAATTTTAAATAAAAAGAAGTGTACGAGTACGAATAAAATGCTTTCGAATTCATTTTAAAGTAATTCAAAATTGATTCAAATGAAGTTTCACCCAAAGACACGTTGACGTGAATGCGGTTGATTTCACGTGAACGTATCGTTCGTGTCATATTATTCTTTGCAAAGTCATACTTTTCACGTAGACTCGACGTGTTCGTTTGGGCCACCACATAATAAAACTGGCGGCCGCAAGTCGAGCATCACTGGTCTACGCCGTTACGTGCCATACGACGATGTACACGTAAAGTGTGTAATAATTTATGTGTTCGAGAAGAGACGCTCGTTTCGGATACGGATCGAAAACGATGTGCTTTTTTTTTTTCCTCCCGACGAAGTAACCGGAAAACTGATTCGGTAAGCGAAAACTCGCACGCGCCGCTGCAGACGTCATGACGACGACGACGGGATGTAGCTCGTGCGTGAGCTGACCTATTGAAGGATTCTACACACACACACACACACACACACACACACACACACACACGTGTGCGCGCGCGCTCGGACGGTCAGCGGCGTACTTGAAGTTTTTCCATCGTAGTCCAATGACGAACGGCCGCTCGGAATGTTACCCGTGCGTCTGAATGAGAATAATTCCGGTCTGTCATACACTAACGAATTTATACACTGGCGGTTAAGAGATACGGTTGTGCTGACCGGCTTATGAAATGCGTAGTGAAAAGAGAAAAGTTCAAACGTAAATTGTTGCTCTCAAAAGAACGTTCCGATGAAACGGTTACGGCGTGACACCGTTTAGTTTTTGCGAATAAAGCAGTACGATTTTCACAAGTAAGCTCTTTTGCCATCTCACCGTGTACCGGTAGAAGAGCTAAAAATTATTCAACTCAACGAGCTCTTGGATGATTGTTCACTTGTTCAAAGCATGACATTTACAGAGTATATATTTTAGATACTGATACACTGAAAATATATATTCAAATCGCTGTGTCAACATTCGAAAATATTTCGTCATGTAACTGACTGTTCCTTTTAATGAGTATAATTTACAGAGTTAACTATCTTCTACATTTTATTATTTTTCCAACTAGACTTACTGTCTATTACATTGTCTATATATTGACGTTTAGACAAAACTAACAATTTATTTACATCATAGAGTTATTGTCGTTTTTGCGATAGAAATAAAATTAAAATATTCACGACATAACAACAACAAAAGTACAAACATATTGGTGAAAACAATTATGTTCAAAGAACTTGAAAACATCATTTCAAGTCCAACTTTCGTCGACGAATATCTACTTATGACCCAAGCATCTTTTTTCATTTCAATGTGATTTCATGTTATAATCGTATAAAGCGATTTCGAATTCGACATTGGTCTGGACTGCACGACTACATTCTTATTATAACGCACCGATCAAAAACGTCAATAAACGTTTTTCAACCATTAAAATCAGTCACTGTGACCACCACGTGTGTAATATAGTTTTAAACACCGTCACGTGAATAACAGCTCGACGAGTATACAAATGTCATTGATTAAATATATTTAATCAATGCAAATGTGATGACCACGAAATGCTCGGTCGTATGCGGTCTTTTCTTGACGCGCGCTCGTTTTCGAGTGCCGCCGTGAGCATATTTCATAAACAAAAATTAAAAAATTAAAATCGAAATTTTAATTTAATTTTAGAGCTCGACGGTTAAACGCGTGTGCGTAAACATCATAACGTACGGGCCGGAAACGTAATAAAAATTCAGCCGCACCTCATCCGCCCGCCGCCGTGCCGGTATGCGCAGGTCAGTTTAGTGGTATTGAAAACAATTTCGCGGGCCTCGCGTGCATTGCCGAGCAACGAGAACGCGATAAATAATTCACTCGTGACGGTTTTCCGAGGGCCCCGTCGGACCTGACCCCGAGCGCCGCGCCGCTTTTTGACGAACCCCACGGCGGTTACTCCCTTGACAATAGTCCACGCGCTCGCGGCGACGACGACGACATTACTCGCACGAGGTCTGCGGAAAGAGTAAAAACGTGTCTGACAAATAAGACGCGACGACGAGCCTTTGTTGGAGTTTGCGTTGACGGTGGCGTGACGAGGAAGACAACCACAGAGACAAACACGTTTTTCTTGAAACTAAATCGAATTGTAATCGTTTTTCTTGTGACTGATTAATGAAAATAATGTCGTCACGTGACGTCGAACGAGCAAATAACTCAAACGACATGTAAATGTCGACACATTTGTGGACATTTTGAAGTACATAACATTTTTTTGTTTACATCTTCGTCAAGGTCACAGGGACAATTTTTAATTTTAATATTCTAATCTGTGGTTAAACGCCTATCTACACAAATGTCATCTGATTCAGTAGCGTACACTGAACGCGTAAAATATCACAAAAACGTATCGTTAATAATTGTTTGAAATTTTACGCACTCGTATTCACTGAAAATGAAGTGATTACATTTCAGAAAACCGTTCGGTATTTATTGAAATCATTATTAAAATGAAACTATTGGCAGTTGACAACATTTAGTTTGATATTTTGATTAATTATCGTGTAGGTAGAACTAAATATGGTATAATGTTAGCACTGAAGTCAATAAAGCAGGCTTAACTTTGAAGTTTTCGGTATACACAACATGATAGTTTATTCACTGGCAAAAGTTCTTTGGAGATGCATCTATACATTATGAACACGTTCACTTCGATACTTTACAATATTGAAATTTGTAACGTAAATTTAATTATTTTATCATTCGTCATAGACGATGCGACATCCGATGAAACTTTATCGCGACGATGTCTGCAAATAGAATTTCACCGTTGAATTAGTAATTTCCCATTATAGCTGCATACAGTTAACATATAACCATACAAGTTGGTACTACGTGCACATGGAATTTCTATGATTAATAATTTATGATTATGTGATCTATTTATGTGATTTCCGCTGATCAAAATTGTATATAATATTATATCCGCTGGTTTTTGTATCCTTACCGAACGTGAGAAATATTAAGTTTGATTTGAAGTATTATAATGGCATAATTTCAGATAAAAATGAATTTTAATCGTTTCTTTTGTTTTGGTTTATAATGGATTTTGTATTAAAATGTATAATATGACCTAAATTCTGATTTTTATCAGTAAACACCTGCACAAAAACGGAATTTTAATATTTAAACAAGAAACAAAAGAGAAAAAGAAAGAGAGAGAGAGAGAGAGAGAGAGAGAGAGAGAGAGAGAGAGAGAGAGAGAGAGAGAGAGAGAGAGAGAGAGAGAGAGAGAGAGAGAGAAAGAGAGAGAGAGATAGAGATAGAGAGAGAGAGAGGGGTGAAGTTTTATCAGGTAGATTTGTCGTAAATAAGAGATCCTGTACACTTGAAACCTCAAATTATAAGTACGGGTATTTTGACTTGCAATGGCGTGACGTGCAATAAATATAAGAGTGAAACTATAATTTTAGACACTATATCGATGTACATAATTTTTGACAGAAGTGTTCTCGTGAGATTAACCGTCGCGTAAAGACAAATGCGATCGAATAGGTAAAAGAGCTACGAACCCACATAATTATAATAAACAAAGGAGCAAAAACCGTCGGTCGACAAAATGGAAGCTGTACTTTGTCATAAACTAGTATGCGTGTACTAGACGTAACTTTTTTATGTACTCCCTCGTGCTTCCCCTCTTCACGCGTCTCGCGTCCGATGGATAATAATTGCGTATCCGACGCGTGACTTATCACGTGCTCCCACTCACTCGGTGACGTAGTTATGGTGTTATGCGGATAGATCCTCTACCCTTTCAGAAACTTTTATTTTAACGAGCGACCGATAACAACATTTCGTGAATACGGGCTCCGCGTTTTCTTATTACGGCTTTATGTTCACTGCGAATAGTCCAATTTATTTTAATACGGATAGTATAAAATATTCAAAGTTGATTGTTTTCGATTTCGTGATGGCGGAGGAGTAGAAAACGAGACAAATTTAATTCACTACTCGAAAATACTCGAATCTTAGACTTTGCCCCAATGTATTTGTTATATTATTAAATGCACGCAATTTGCCTTTTTTATTTTATTTGAAAAACAGCAATTTGAAAAAAAGGAGAATACTAATGATATAACATTGAATACGATTGAAAATATAAAAAGAGTAAAGACGGTCATAATATACTATTCAATCTCTGCAATGAAAATGTATTAGTTTTATTTATGACGAAGCACTAACGTGTATGCTAAAATACTGTTTCATATAATATTTACCCGAACATTTTCCCCTAAAGTCAGATTCGTGTATGTTAACTTTACAATGTGTTCCATTTAACGAGCTACATTTATTTTCTTGTTCGATTTTAGTTCAAAAATTTATTTGTTAAATAAAAAATCTGATTGACGTATAATCTCTATTAACATGTTATCTATATTAATAAGATTCATTTTTATTTGTGTAATTTTGGCAACCATAATTCATATTATAATTTACCGGAAAAGAATTTTTGTTAATTTATTTATTTTTAAACGTCGGTATTTAATTCGTTTTATTTTGATTCACTCGAATATTGGAAACATAGATTAATACATACAAGCGTATTTAAAATGTCGGACCAGTATGACAGTAGGAGTAACTTATTGAGAGACGCCTGCTTCTCCAACACGCTAATATATACTTAAATGCGTATAAGTCCTAAAATATTGGTCGCAATCATAAAATGTATGTCACTAAGTTTCTAAAATAGAAAAATCCTGCATAATTAGTATTGTGTTTAAAAACAAATTGGTTACTATTCGGAAAAACTATACATTTTAATAATTATAGAAACAAAAAAGTTCCGATTTGCATTTATTTGTACAATTCCTGAGGTAAAAAATCAAAAATAACCAATCAAATGTGCCTATACTCGTGTTGAATAGGATACCGTTATTGCAATGCAATGCTATAATATATTAATTTACGTATATTTGTCACATTTTTTATTATGTTTGGAATTCGTTAGTGCATATTTCGAGTTGTACTCTACCGACGTTTGCAGTCATTTTTCGTCGATTAATTGACGGATGAAAATATGTATAACTCTCATTGAATGCATAGAAAGAAGCGCGTATTAGACTTATGTCCCACGTTGACGGGATCTGACTAAAATCGAACGCAGTTTTATCGATTTACGTCGACACCATGTGTTGAGATCCTGGGATTCGGAAGTCATAATAAAAAATGATGTGTGTGTGTGTGTGTGTGTGTGTGTGTGTGTGTGTGTGTGTGTGTGTGTGTGTGTGTATTAGGGTTGTAAAATTTCATGAAATTTATTTTCTTGAAATATTTCATGAAAAATGCATGAAATATTTCATTTCCATGAAAAATATATTTTTTTATTTCCAAGTGAACATTTTTAAAAGTTAGTTTATTGTATGAAATAAAGAAAATATGTAACATAGTTACATACTACATACATAATAATACACAAACATATAAAAAACATATAAAAAACTAGATAACCGACTATAATACAATATTGAAGTCAGCCATATGCTAACAGGGAAAGATTGCATGATTGATAATATCAAATATGTATATTGTATATATTTGTAATATATATATTATATTATTTCGTCATATAAATATGTATAGGTATCTAAAATAAGTAATAATTTAATAATTTATAGTTTTATTAGTAATAAAGTAATAAGTGGTCAAAATAGTTTAATAGCCAATAGGGGATTTAATTGATAAGTGATTAGAAAAATATAATAAAATTAATACCAATATACAAATACCATATAAATATATAATTATTAATTTATAATTTATAACCATTGACCATTAACAGTATTTAGGTAGGGTTTTTAATTCGTATACCTTAGTTGATAAATGATACCTAACTGATGAGTTATTCATAATCAATGTTTTCTGTGTTTTATCAATATATTATGTCTAATCATCTATAAACACGTTTAAAAGAAAAAACATATTTTTCATAATTTCATTGAAATATTTGAAGAAGAGTGAAATTTTCAATTTTGAAATATTTCCAGTGAAATATTTCAGATTTACAATCCTAATGTGTATCATTTCGATTTTATCGTTGAAATTTATATTCTTGACATTGATAGCTCAGACGACGAGTTCACACGGACAAGACTGCTACGGACTGTGTGATGCCGATAAGTGTATAAAACAAATAGATCTACAAATAGATAATACTAATAGATTGGGATCAAGTGCACTGACAGCGGACAGCCGCTCGTGAAGTGATAATATAATTATTAAGATAACGGTATTTTGGTCACGGGACAGACCACCATTGCTTTGGCTATCACGACGGGTTTTCATGACAGATTTTAATGAAATTTACTTATTTTGTCCATTGTTTTAGTCCATTTGACTTTTAAATTCGTATTATTAGACCAATAGTGTCAGAGAAGTAAAATCCGCAAAAATGTTCTACCAATACTCCACTACTCAAAACTGCAAATACTTATATTACCTATATTTTAAAACTATTGGATCGAAAACTAAATAACGAAACGTGTGAAAAAGTATTTTCTTTCAAAGTTCGATATTGAGAACCGTGGTCACCGTTAAAGAGAACTATAAAGACTTGAAAAATCACCTCGACCCGAACTTGGTGAAAAATGAGTTCTGTTATTTTGTTATCACTCGGAGAAAAAAAGGCCAAACACACGCGTTACACGTGGTTAAAAACAGTTGAGGGGGGGGGAAAGCGCATTTATAAAATCACCGTTTATACATTATACAGGACGTAACACGTACAACACACGGCGATCTAACGTCGCGTGTCCAATAATATTCTCCGTGCTACACCCTGTATACGCGAAAACCAAAAATATAAAACATAAACGTGTAAAAAAAAAAAATAATTATAATAATAAAAACAATAAAGAATGATAAAAAGCGAAAACAATTTTGAAAAAAAAAACAAAAAACAACTCACGGGTCCGCGGGCATGATGTTGTAGTGTGACGCGTCGGCCTGACCGCGGCGTCCCTGCGCAGTGGCCGACGACGACGTCGCGGCTGCGTGACCGATGGCGTTACGGTTGTTTTCAGCGGCGGCTGCGGCGGCATGGTAGGCCCCAGGGCTGTTTGTCATCCCGGCACCGCGCCGCCGCTACGGCATAGCTCGCAACCACCTCGCGACCTGCGAAAAACACCGCCGGCGGGCGACGTTCAATTAATATTGCAAATATTATCATTACCGTTTTCCGTTGTTGTTATTCGTTATTGTTGTGCGGGTTTATACAACAATAGTAATAATAACAATAATAATAAAAGTTATAATAATAGTAATAATAATATAAGTTAAGATAATTATAATAATAATAACAATATGAGGTTCTATTGAAACGGCCGACGGGATATGACGATCATGGGGCCTCTCGGACGTTTTGAAAACACGCGAGTTGATATTTCTCGAAAAAAAAACGTCACTTAAACGACGTGTCAAACGTTTTGTAATGGTGCGAAAATAATCATTACTTATGTTTCCAGTGTTTCCACAACTCGCAGAGTGTCTTTACTAGGAATTATTTTTTTTCATTTTTTTTTTTTTTTTTTTTTTTTTAAGGGATCATGTGGATTTTTGTCAACGACGTCAAGAAAAACACTAATGTACCAATATATTTCGATAAAACTTAAATGCTGTACCGTGATATTTACACGGTCGTATTCGTATGAATAAATAGATAAACACGACGTCAATAATAATTTTCTCTGGGTTTTTCGACTGGCTCGTCAATCATCCCGTCGACGTGTAAACGAATAGGTACGTCCATTTTTTCATTTATTTTTTACATACATTAGCTAATAACAGTGGGCTACTTTCGACGGGGGCCAATTGTGCCAGAACGATTTTATTCCACGTTATACGAATCAAAAGATTAACTCAAATTAACGCAAAATAGAGTAGTAAATACATTTCGAGCATTCTCTTTTATACCGAAAACGATTGTAGTAAGTTCTCAACTCACGAAAAGTTTCGTAAATTAGTTTTAATACGCTCATCCTTTTTTTTCAGATACCATTTAAAAATGTTATTAAATGAATCCGCATAAATTAAAAACTAAATTGATTTTTAAATTTTAACGCTGGTGTGGCCGGGATTATTTACCGCGTGACATTTTACCCCCCCCCGTAAATTTTCACTAGTGAAATTTTACCTCCCGGTAAGTATTCGCTAGTGAAATTTTACCGGGGTTTATAAATACACTTGGGTAAAATTCCACTAGTGAATTTTTACCCCCGGTAAAAAATCACTAGTGGATATTTACCGGGGGTAAAATTTCACTAGCGAATAAATAACTGGGAGGTAAAATTTCACTAGTGAAAATTTAACGGGGGGGGGGGTAAAATTTCACGGGGGTAAATAATCCCGGTTACACCGGTTTTATATAAAGAATACTTTAATTATTTTATTTATTTAATGTAACACCCCGAGAGAAAAGAGTACAGTAAGATTAAATTACATTATATATATTACGATATAACGAGTTGATGAATTTGAAAATACATTGTATTACATTGCATAATATTATTGCATCGAGATACACCACTGATAACGTGCAAATATTTTATAAATATTTTTTTATTATTATTACAAATATATTATTTTTATCACGGACATAAGTATTATCGGATTCCCACAGTCATGCACATAATATTTCCAATATAATAATATGTATACCCAAAAAGATAAATAATCGATCTACTGTTGTTACGATTTATGTTAATGAAATGTATCCAATCGATAATTAACTATATTATACTCAATAAATACACGCGCGTTGTCGTATTTGTAAAAATAATTTCCAGTCCGTGTATTAAATCAATTAATATGTATAATAATCAGTGATAATGGTTTTAACGCTTCGTCTTCGAACCGATCTGTATAATTTTTTTGAAATACAAAAAAACGTTTAAAAAAAAAAAAAAAACACACACACAGTATTCTCTTACCGTGAAAATATGTACTAATTTGAAATTAAAAACTTTTTTTTACACTTTCGATGCTATGATCAGCATCCATTTTCAAAAATAAACTGTCATCGAGTAATATTATTATGGTTATTGTTATTATTATTATTATTATTATTATTTTTGTTATTATTATACACATCGTGAAAGTTCTATATAATGCGAGGGTAGTTTTTCATGTTATATTTATAAGCCCTCTTCCCGCTCACGTGGAAAAAAAATGTATAATAAATAACAACCGTCAGCCACTGCAGATCTCGTCTCTACCACAGACCGACCGACCACCACTAGAGACCGATTTGCGCAGAATTTGATATTGATTTTTCGTAAACCTAAGTATTAAATACCGTACACGTCTCGATATGGAATATCACGGTTTTTTTTTTTTTTTGTTTCGTTTACTGCCACGGTTTATTGTCGAGCAGTAGACACGGTAATTATTATTCGGTACGGTCCCGGAAATGGAATCATTGCACTTATGATTAAATTCAGTCCAATAATACGTTTACTTCAGTCCTGTATAATAATAACGACTAGACGAGTTAGGATTTTTCCGTCTTCGTATTTATGTCATACTGTTATTGATTTAAAAAAAAAAAAAACTTTACACATTTGAACCATCAATATGAAAAAAAAAAAGAATATATTAAATAATTCGTTTTTATCAGTAGATTATTAATCATAATTTTGATACATTACAATACATGTCTTTACGACGGCACACGTTTACAGTTTTAAAGTACACTTAAGAAAAATAACGTGAAAATATCGGTTAGGTTAACTATTAAGCTCGACAATTAATTTAAAAACAATAAAACATAGTTTATTCTAAAATAAATATTTACAAATTTCAAAAAAGAAAGCCAGCCTCATGGATGATTAAGGATATCATGAATATTAAAGGGTGTATATTGAGGTACTTCAGAACATTGAACAGGACAAGGCGTTTAGAGGGATAAATAAGGACAATCAAAAAGAATATGGTTTAAGTCTCAGGTACTTTCGTCTAGGTGAAGTGCGCAGAGAGGAGGATCATTAAGATTTAGTTTGTAAGCATGGGAAGGTAGGAGATGATGGGAAGTACGAAGACGGTTAAATTGTATAATGATGAGGGATGTGGATAAAATAATATCTTTGAACCATATATTTTTTGTACGGCAGGAACTATTAATTTATAACTGGAGGCAAAATTTGCTGGCAAGTTATTCCAATAGGTAAGGCAGGTAAAACAATAAACAACTTTTTTCAACCGACGCAAAATGAGTGTTTTATGAGCCGTTGTTTATGACCGTCGGTACTAATAATATACGTAATGTTTTACTGTTGTTTTGTGGCAGACCTCTTTTATTTTGTTCACACTAACGGTATAACGGGAAGGAAAATATATAACTATTTCGTACTCGATTCGGTCATCGTGTCGCAGACTGAATCGGACGTGGACTTAAACCACGGGGCTCAACCGTAATATGTGCGAAGACTCGAGTACACCTCAGAAAACAATAAATGTGTGGGATATAATGTACGTTTGTATCGACGATATCGTATGCCTCCCCTACGCGTAAGAACAATATCCGACTCGGCCGAGAGCGGAATCCGTAAAAATGTTATCCGGGATATTGCACTCTGGCCGTACTAATATCAAAACGCCGACGTCGTTGACAACGCTTTAAGCACGAGACGCGTGAATCGTGTGACCTCGTACTCGACGTATTGTTCGCTACGTTCACAATAATAGTCTCTCATAAATATAAAAAGTAACGACTGTTTAATTAAATTAATGTAATACAGTGTGCAAACATTTCGACGGTCATGTTCGTTAAGAAAAAACCAAAAAAAAAAAAAAAAAAAGAAACGCCGTTTTAATTAAACGCCATTATTTCGAGTTTAAACCAGTATTTTTCAAATTGACATGTTAAACGACTGACATATATAATATTGTTTAAAATGTCGCAAACGTTATTTTAATGCATATGAGAGAGATTTTCACGCTCG
Organism: Therioaphis trifolii; assembly: GCA_027580255.1. Lineage (NCBI taxonomy): Eukaryota > Metazoa > Arthropoda > Insecta > Hemiptera > Aphididae > Therioaphis > Therioaphis trifolii. The sequence goes on from CM050409.1 coordinate 20,865,269, forward strand.
TGTAGAAACGAATTAATATAATCTTTAATAATAATTAATACGCATAACAAACACACACACACACACACACACACACACACACACACACACACACACACTAAAATGTTCGTTCTTAAGTTGTTATTAAACGAGCTGTAACTCTGTATTACGAAACTGTTTAATTTTCAAACGAATGTGCGACGTCCGAAATGTAGAACAATCGTGTCGGATTAAGTTTGGACGTTATTAAAATATGACGTCCAAACTTAGTCTAACACGACGACATTACACTATATGTGAAACGTCTGTATGTGTTCGTTTATACATTTTATTATAGATTTTAGTTTTTGAACATGAAAATTGACAATATTAATAATAATTATTATTATTATTATTATTATTATTAATGTTCACGTTTTAACAGTGTTGTCGGGCAGTTAATAAAATACATACTGACTAAATTGGAAATCATGAAATGAAACCGATTTGAAACGGAAATTGTAAAATCTATTCTCTCTCTCTCTCTCTCTCTATAGGACGGAAGAACGGGGTAAGGAGAGAAAATAATAATATCGGTCGACATGGAAAATGCTTACACGCACAGTAACCCGTGTATTAATACAATGCGTTTCGTCGTACGTCGACCAGACGTTCGGCACTTAGTACAAGCATTGCAATAATAATCGGGCCACACGATTCGCGCGCGTCGAGTGAAAGAACATTCGCATAGCAAATTGTCTCGACAAACGCATTGACGCGACTGGTGCGAATAATCACCACGTGAGTCTTCGGCCAAACCGTGAGACAATGTGTCGTACCGATATAATATCAATAAATATGCCGCAGGCCGTGGACAATTTACACGTACGCACACCGACGTCGTGACTCGGTACGAGATGCAACGCGAAATCATTGAAGATTTATTATCATGTGTGTACACTGGCGTCCGTCTCGTCGTACGTGTCACAAATACACTTTCACGGTATTTTTGACTCCAGAGTGTTCGGATCGTTATGGATCATTTGGTCCAGGGGTGGTCAACCTGTGCGTCGCGTCTCCCCGGGGCGTCGTCTGTTACTATCCGGGTAGAAAAATAAAAATAAGACCACGATTATATTTCTGTGATTATTTTTTATGACACGTCGATTAAAACGACACTTAAAGTGCTCATATGAGATTATTATGCTATTAAATAATGGAAATGTATTCTATTACGGTCGTTATTCGTTTGTCGTTAAAATTGTTCGACCGAATCAAAAGATCCGTGGACCCAAAAAGGTGGAGGACCCCTGGTTCAGACACTCGATCGTATCAGTCACCGACCGAACAGAGTCCTCACTCTTATGCCATATTAAGTCCTCTGCGTGTGATATGTAGAGACTCTGTACAAAATATGTTTTTGCGATCGAATGCAGTAAACTTACAAGTCCCGACGCTATAAAATTGTCAACGGATGCTAAAGAAATCAAAGAGAGTTCATTTTTTTCTTTTCTAATCGTTTATACATTTTATCGTTTTCAGTTTTGACGGGCTCCCACAAACGGTTACGACGGTAGAACAGGTCCGATCGCTCTTCCATGTGGGGCCCTGTTATGTCCCCAGAGAAGATTACAAAAAGCGTCTAATGGCGCAACACGAAGGATTAATATATTATAATAAATTAAATACAGTTATCGTGACGAGACGACTGGACGATATAAGTTTAAAGCGTCTACAAAAGGAGTAGCACTTTTTTTTAAAATTTTTTTTCGAAAACCAGGACGAGTGTTCCAGCAGCATATGATGACGTGCTATATTTATCATTAATATCTCTCTCGTCCCACTATGGTATTTACGGGAAAACAAAGCGTATTCGGGCAACGCACGCGAAACGTCCCTGCGATGTGCCTGGTTCGTTAAATAAAACATTCATCACGAGGTATTATTCGTATAACCGTTACGTCTCTTTGTCAGGTCACATTACATAACCGTCAAAACAGACTCGCGACGATAACTATTTTACGACTACATCACTCGCTCGTACGACCACGACTGGTAGAAATTTCGAAACGACCGCAACGCCGGAGTCAGAAACAAATAACTTGCGGCGTACGCGGTTTTATAAGCCTTGCATATAGTACGCGTATACGGTTTTCGCATCACGACACTATTAAAACATACCTGACGCCCCCGCATCACCCCTAACAGCCGCCCTGCGACCCTTATTTTCACAATGTTTAATGTATTATTTAATACGTAGGTACTTTATGTACCCAAAATGCACGTTATGGCGTTTCGTTTTCCACGAATCCGTTGCCATTTTTTTCGAAACGGTTTATGTACTCGTAAAGTACACTTGTATCGGGGCAACAGAGCGTGGAAGAACGCGTAGCCGCGGCAATTTTATTGTTGTCGAACAGAAGGGTCAGAGAAATTAATGTCGGGGGGAAAAAAAAAAGGTAATCCGTGAAAACAAAGGGGAATTTCGAATACGAGAGCTTCGTAATTGCAATAACAATAACGGTTTGAAGTATGTGGTTTGAGGTATTTTTTTAAATATATTTTTTTGTTTTTTTGTAAACGATACGTTCCCGTGGCGTGTTAATCGGTTTCCGGCCGTCACTGTGTACCCGCCGTGCAGCGGCCCTCGAGTGTTTTGAACAACATAACATTCATTATCAAGCGTTCTATAGTCGGCGTGAGCAGGTTCCACGCGAAATAACAACTGCTTCCGAGGCGATTGTTCGCCCGCGAAATACATCATGATAATAATATTATGCCGTCGACCGCAGCTGGTGCGCCTGGACGTCGCGTGATAATATCGTCGAACTGACGTCACGACATATCGGTCGAAGGACGAGATCTCCCGCGTACGAATAACGTAAGACGATATCTGTCCGAAAGATTTCAAGTATACGAATTGCGAATCGATGCTATACTTTGCGATTGTTATACGATTATTCCGATTATATTTCGATGTCATTAGAGCGTCGTGTGACGATGACGATACGGTGGAATAGGGCCGAAAAACAGTCGGACGGTGGAAAATCACTCGAGATTCTCGTGTAAAACCCACGTTTTCCCAGTTAAAAGCTTCACGGGTTTTCCGAGAACAGAACGTCGCTAAAAATAGTTATGATATTGTCACGTATGACGAGAGTGCTGCAAATCGTGCGGCTCATATTCGAACTCGAGTCTACGCATTTATTATTTTGAACGTTATATATAATTGCATTGAAGCCAAATCTATAGTGTTGAATTTAACGGCGGACAAGCGTCGTGAATCGCGAGTTCACGCCGGTCGTAAAAATAACGGCGTACGAAGGTGTGCCGTCACAACGACGATTAGGTTAAATACGACGATGCACAAGTAACCCAAAGCAAAATACTTTGGTATAACTTTGGACAAGTCCCTAAATTTCAACCAGCATATCAAACTAGCCGTTCAGAAAGCAAAAGGTGCCAGAGCAGCACTCTATTCCTCATCGAACGGTAAAAGCAACATTCCACTCACATCCAGACTCGCAATATATAAAATATACATCCGCCCAATCATTTTATATGGATCACCTATATGGGGTCCCCTCATAAGCCCCTCAAATTAGAAGAGAGTTGAAGCCGTCCAGAACGTGGCCCTCCGAACAGTCACAGGAGCACACTACCCAACAAATAACGTGACAATCAGGAATCCATCAAATATACTCTCACTATAGGAAGAGGCCAAACGAAACACAGATATTTTCCATCGCAAAGCTTCGACATCCAAATTTGAACATATAAGAAAAATTTCTAAAATCTAGAACATAAAGCAGTAAAAATTATGAAAAACGCACAATAATAATATTACCGCCAGTTTCACGAATTCTTTTAACACAAATAGTGGAGTAATAGGTCGTAGACCTGAAACTCTAAATAATATAGAAACAACAGTTCTACCCATCGAAAGACAAGTTCAAGTTCATTCAAGAGAACAGGTCGGAAGTCTCTCGTCGCCGCCGCCGCCGCCGCCACCGCAACTTTCGAGAACATTTCGGGACGAACAAACGCGTCCGTCGTGTTAAAATAATAATATCGTGTACACGGCGTTATGTCGAATCGCGTCTGGCGGTAAAACGAAACGCTTTTATGATTTATGAACACGAAAACATTGTTCGCGGAGCGTATTATATATTATGATGTCGTAACGATCCGACCGAAAGAAAACGCTATTGTTATGGCCGCTCTGTGGATACTCGCTGCGATTCAAAAGTTCCGCCGTCGTGAACCGATTTACGGCGGAAGAGAAATGTTTTACGTTTTTTTTTTTTGGTTTTTTAACCCTCGTTCCGGATAATAACAATGCACGACGGTCGATCGCCGTGAAACAAGATCGTTCGCAAATCAAAACGCGGCTTGTGTTCGCAACAACGTTCACGTAGCGCGTTATTTCAAAGCGAGAGTTCACGTACACGTTGACACGAATCACATATCAAAAGGCATGATGGGGTTTCGATACGGGACGAGATCGAAACGATCACGTTGCGTGTAAAAAAAAAAAAAAAAAATACTAAAAAAAAACATATTATTTAGCACTTCTGTTCGTTAAACCACTGCTGGTGTTCTTTGAACGTCATGAAGGGGTTTTTTATTAAAACTATACGGTCGTAGTGGAGAATATCGAGTGAGAAATAGAAAACAAGACATTCAACGTATGACTCGTCCAGTTATAACGTAATAATCATAATCGTATTATAATTATTGTTATTATCATTGTTATTATAGAGAGTCGGAGCTCTGGGGTAAAAACGATGCGACACAGACGACGAAAATATTTCGTATAGACGCAAACTTTAAAACGCAAATACATTCTCAGAAAGTTTTTTCGTTTAAACCGTCAGCGTAAGTATCTACCTGTAAACCGTGATTCCGTATTGGTGAGTATATTATGTTTTGGGTGGAAGATAAGGGAATCCTTCCGGGTATTACGAAAAAAAAAGCATAACATTCTTTGCACCTCTGGTATTTTCCGCTCTTTGCTTTTTGCAAAAGATTTTGGTAATGGGTGTGGTATCAGGGTACCTATTTGATTTTGAGAAAACGATAAATCATTCTTTATTGATTTAGAGTAAACGCGAGTACAGATATACACAAGTTGAAGTCTACCGTTAAACTGTAATGAAAAAGAGAATATTATGATTATTAAAATATTAACCAGAATATTCAGAAAAGTATAAATGAGTTTGATTGTGTTTGATTTAAGAGTCTAATTAAACATCAATAATTAAAGATTTTTTTAGATAAAAAACGTTTGAATAACATTTTAGTTCAAAGTTCTACATTTTGTTTAAGCAATTCGGTAGTCATCATGTTTTTAAAACGTTTGTTAAATCTGTAAAAATATAATGCTAATATATATTGTGAAAAGTTCAAGTTTCTATCATCATTACTTTTGAAAATTTGAAAATTTGAAAACTATTTGATAAAAATCTTGTCAATGGAACGTTTATCGGTTTACATTTCTGAGTGGTATTTCTTTAGGTTTAAAAATAACATTTGGAATAGTTAAAAATTACCCCTTTCAAAATACAAACCAGATTACATTTCTGATCCATGAAATGGCTGAACGTGACTTTTGGACCGAGTCTACAACTGGAAAAAAGAATTCTGGAAAAATAAAATATAGAAACATCGTTGTAAAATCAATACAGCCATTGATTCGTTTAAAGCCTAAAAATATGTGATTTTACTATATTTCATATTTTTATGTGAAACTTATAAAAACGATGTGGTGAAATTATATCATACGTTAATTGATGTTGGACGTTGCGATAATATACAGTAATGAATTCATTGTCGAAAACGGATATTCCGAACAAACTTTAAACCATTATTTTCTTTTATTACTCTCTGAACTTTCGGATTATTGGTTTCAAACATATTTAACGACCGAACTCGGCCGAAAGATTTTCGTCGAGACTCGTAAATTAGCGCCAAAATTCGGCGCTCGTTACGTTACGTCGCTGGTTCAGTGCGTAGTGATGATAATAAAGAAATAACGATAACGATTTCAAACTAACCGATGTGTGTGTGTGTGTGTGTGTGTGTGTGTGTGTGTGTGTGTGTGTGTGTGTGTGTGTGTGTGTGTGTGTGTGTGTGTGTGTGTGTGTGTGCGCGTATGACACCAAATCGCATTAGGTCATAGAGATTAATACCTACGTATATAGGTGGAAAACCAAGCACACACACTCACACGGTGTATTCTGTTTAAACGGCAAATCGTGTTTTTTTTTTTTTTTTTTTTTTTTTTTTTTTATTCGTTTGGTTTCTGATCGACGGGTGATGGCCGTTTGGGCGAGTGTTTTATTATTTTTATCTAAAAAAGATTAGTTCGATTGGATGATTATCATTTATACTGTCTGTGATGGAAATTATATTTTTTATTAAAAATTATTTAGAGCGCACGAGTTTTTTTTTTCATTTTTTATTTTTTATTTTTTTTTTTAACGGCCAAACTATATTACTGTATTATTATTATTATTTTTTTTTTATTTACTATTTACAAAGGTGGCGAGATTCAGAGTAAATATTTACTTTTGATATAATATTCGGCTCAATGAAATTGATAAAAGCTCCGGTATGACATCAGTGGTACTTAATTTCTCGAAAAATCGATAAACGAGTATACAAAACGGACTTTTACCAAAAACAAAGTACTTCTACTTTAATTTAACGAAACATTTCGCATCGGCCTCGGTACAAATAGGAACTTATTCGCTTTTACAAATTGTAATCAATTCGCACCCGAACGAAAGATTTTCGGCGCAATAGACTTCCCCTTCCGGGTGGCATGTGACCTTTCGCCCAAACGCCCTCCAGTTTCGGGAATGGTATGGACGTAGTACGCGTATATCTACCATGAGGTGGATTTTTTGATGGTGGAGGGGTAGCGAGGAGGGTATCGAGTGAAACTGGTGCCGCGAAGATTATGCGCATGAAAAAAATTGGAAAACTTTAAAAATCGTTGCAACAAAACTATTAGGTGCGATGAGAAGACTTTGAAAGATTGTCCGCGAAATAATTATTGTTTACACAACCTGTATGGTATTATTTAATTCAGACTTCTTCATTCTCTCAGAAAGATCGGGTAAAAATATCTCAAGATTTCAAATGAAATGTAACAAACAAATCGTGCGATACAAGGTTCAATTACACGTGAAAAAGATTGATAATATGTGGAAAAAAGCGAGTAGTTGTGTTAAGCCAACGAATTTTTGGTAATACGTCCATATGATGAAACCACATACACACACACACACACACACACACACACACACACACACACACACACACACACACACACACACACACACACACACACACACAGGTCACTGACACGTGCGCAAGATTGTATACGTATTATAGTTGGTATGTGGAAAACGGATATTAATGATTTGGGTCTTTTGATTCGGTCGTCTCGCCGCAGCCGTCGCCATAGAAGACAAGACGACTCGACCGCAGGAATGGCGTTCTGCCCGCCTCGTGAACAAAACAATTGGATCGCCCACGTGGAAATTGTTTCAATATCAAACGCACCCACTCGGCTTACGTTCGATTCGTCCACGATGCATTATAATGCGTCGGAAACGATTTTACCGGAGACGGTTCGGCCAGAGGCTTATGACTGTCGGCGTGATCGTCGGCTACCCACACACACACACACACACACATACACGCACGCAATTAGTCGTTAAATCTCGTGACGGATCTGCGCTGACAAATCGTCCGACCAATCGCTGGACTCGGAGAACGGCAAAAAGACGAGTTGAGCTCGACGTTATTTTCGATGCGAATCGTATTATTTTTTACATTTGTATTATACTTATCATGTCAGTCATCAAGACCCTAAACGATCGGATAAATAAAAGACAAATTTTTTTTCGTACTTTTTTTTTTCTCCTGCACGATGACGTACGCCATACGTCTATATGACAGTAATACATCGTTTTGGGCCCGTGGCCGAAAACAACATGACGTGGAATCCAGAACAATCCACGAATTCCGTACGACCTACGTGTATTATGACGGCCATGTGAAAATTAGCCGTAAACAAATTGTGTGTTTTCTAAAATTAATTGCAGAGTACGCATAACTTGACTTATCCTCGCATGATGTGTATCCGATTTCGTAAACTGTAACATAAATAACTGCGTTTGATAACGAGTTATTTTCGTAAGCTAAATAACCTTGTAACTGACTGTGTAACTAGAGCAAAATCATACGTTTATGTTCGGACCGTAGTAGTACCTACTTAAAACGTGTGATTTTGTATCGCTGCATTTCGTAAATACTGCAGAATTTTCTCGGTTCGTGGGTCGCCAGAACTAGCAGATCGCGGAATCGTAAAAACTTGGCTGAGACGACGAGAATAAAAATAAAAAACGAACGACCGAACCGCAGATCGATACGGCTGCGATTGGTTCATAACCGATCGGTCGGGTCGGACGATGTCCGTATGTTTTTGTTCGATTACGCGAATAACTTATGCGGCACGGCGGCGATACGATCGGATGCCAAGTTACGTACTTGGCGGCCGGCTCGCAGGAGGGGTAGGAACTGTGTAAAAGTCGAGAAATGTTCACACGTCAGTCTCGACGCGAATTAAACTCAAAACATGATACTACCGTTCGATTAGTTAAATGTTTCGCATACCGAACGAACGACTTATCGGGCGAAAATATTTTAAATTTACAAACGTATTAACGACGAGAGAAACAGCTGTCGTCACGTCATTACGCGACGAGGTCCGATGGCGTTAAGTCGGACCGAAATATTTCCAAAATGAAATAATTACCGACCGACTCTATCGCGTGATTTCAGTACTCACACACACGCACCGTGGCTTCATCACGGTTAATCGATGGAGTGACTGTGGAATTTATTGAAATGAAAAACGATAAATAATATATTATACACGTCGACGATAAACTTTCGTTTGGCGAATGAGAAAATCAAAAATGTCAACGTCGACGTGTGACAATGATAGCCTATGATTAATTAAAAAAAAAAAAAACTCGATAACACTCATTTTCTACAGAACGCGTTTGTACTTACAACGTTACAATATTTGTTCCGGCGCTGTGTGTGTTTGTGTGTGTGTGTGTGTGTGTGTGTGTGTGTGTGTGTGTGTGTGTGTGTGTGTGTGTGTGTGTGTGTGTGTGTGTGTGTGTGTGTGTGTGTGTTTGTGTGTGTGTGTGTGTGTATGTGTGTTTGTGTGTATGTTTACGTGCACGTGTGCGTGTGTGTGTCTGTGTGTGTGACCGTCGTGGAGCCGATGAATTGGTTTTGTCTACTGCGGTGGAATCGTGCCGGCGAGGCGTCCACGGCAGCAGTTGTCGAATTTACTGTACACTTAAAACGATTGAAACGTTAAACTTATAACGTGCGATTCACCTGACGCGTACTCCGACTCGGTAATCGAAGCGTTTTAAAGGCCGAAAAGAGTGTCGATTCGTAGGACGTCTCTTGGACTCAAACTCAAATGTGGCGGCCGCAAGTCCGAGAATAACGACGACGACGACGATAAAATCTCGCGACGACCGTACCGCGGAGAATGATTTATAACGCGCGGAAATCAACGCCACTGCGCGATAACGTACGACTGGCGTGTCGGCGACAAACGGAATAATAGTCTTATTAGCGAGCCAATGAAAAGCCGCGAGTAAAGTGGGTGAAAAAAAAAATGTTCAGCGCGACGACTCCGGGCCGCCGTCGACGACGAACGCGGAGAGCGCGCGTGCGATACAAAACGAAAGTACGACGGGAACAGAAATCGGCGTAAACGTTTCGCGACAAATGAAAAAAATAAATAAATAATAATAATAATAACGCCCAAGAAACCGCTTTCATATCAGAATCGTTCCGGCGTTTTCTGGGATCCGAGAGGGACGGTGGAATAGAAACGGCGCGGCGGCACGGTAGGGGAAATAAAGTTGACAAGTATCCAATTTATTTACGCAGTTCTGAGAGTATAACGCATATCGGGCTTTATACCTAACCACGTGCACACCAAATCACAATGAGTGATATGACGAATTATTCACGTGTAAAATCCTGTACTGAAAAAAAACCTTAACATGTCAATTGCACGGAATTATGAAAAAAAAAAAAAAAAAGGATTTTCCTTTTTTCTATCTCCGTTCTGCGTACGTTATTTATGCGCCGCTTAATTGAGATTGTTTTTTATTCATTCGTTTGATCATTTTACAAGGAACAGAGATTTATATCATTCAGAAAAACGTCCAGTTCATACGAGTGTGTCTTTCACTCTTACCCAATCGTACACACACACACACACACACACACACACACACACACACACACACACACACACACGCGTATTTTATATATTTACACACGTTGGGTCGTCACAAAAAAAAAAAAAAAAAAACTGTTGATAAAAACACTCACTCTGTTTACAGACATCACATGAAATATTTATTTTTTAAACGGAAATCATTTATCGAAAAATTCGCTTCAACACATCGTGTAGCAGGTACCTCACTGACTCGAATCGTACGGGTAAAATATCAAAACCACGAAACATAACATGTTTTAATTACGTGTACATCAGACCAAGTATGAAATTAATTTTCACAAGTGTTTTTCTACAAATAGCGTTCCGTTTTTGAACGTCTCGAAGCGATCGCTTATCAAAAAAAAAAAACCCAAGTCGTATTGTTGGATTTATATCGGGAATAATGTCCGTCGAGTGGATTTCGCCATGGTGCCAGTTTTGAAGCGGAATCGGGTGGGTAATGGGTATTATAAAATACGGTTTTCAAACAATGCCACGTGGGATTAAAAGGGAGAGGTATATTTTGGAGAGTGTAATATTTAGGCCTCGTTTTGCGCTGCGAAAAACGATTACTGAGTACGGTCCGAAACCAGATTTATAGACGCCGGCGGAGCATTACGCCGCGGTAGAAAATGACGATGGATAGATCTGTTTATGGTGTTGTCTTAGTGAACGTCCGAGGGGAGTACGAGGGTGGGCAAATAAAATGACAAAATAGTGAAGTTGTGGGAACTTTTACGAGAGGATATTTTACGGGGTTGACGTGTGGCGGGTAGGGCGCGAGCAAACAGTCGAGTGTACCGCCGTGCGTACAGAAATCTCCGTTTAACGAATACAAAATAGAAAAACCTACTGCGAATTTTCGTTTTATAATTAATGAATATTCGTTTTATCGACAAAAAAAAAAAAAAAAAAACCACAACGTGTAAGAACGTTTACGACGTTCACCAAGTGGTGCGTACGAATAATTCGTCTCCATTTTTCAATGTATGATTGTTCATATTCGTCACGATTCGCTTTGAAGCCGACTTAATTGCGAATAACGAATGATTGTTGTTATCCTTACACTAACTAATTATTTTACATGGGTGATTTTGGCTTATGATAAATTCCACAACACAATATTATGATGATGATTTATTCAATAGAAGCAAAATATATTAGATCCTGAACAAAGGCGTATTTAACAGATCGCTGTTTTGCTGTTTTGCCACGATAATGAAATCGCATTATACTATATTAAACTATGATTCCTGAATAAATTCTTCGACAAACACACTATCACCGTGCTGTGTAATAAAACACATTAATTAAATCGGATGGTCGGACGTCTGGTCAAGATGATCATTATTATGATAAACTATAGGGTTGTTAAAATTATGCTCAAATGTTATTTCATACTCCTTGAAAAATGCTGAAAAACTGTTCTGAAAATATTAAAAAAAACATTGCCTCTAAGAAAAATTCAGACAAGTTTAAGTTAAAGCATCACATTCAAACATTCATACATTATATATCGGAAAAAAAACAAATACATTTAAATCCTAGTCCTATCCTTATCATTATTAAGTTAATATAATATATGTGAGTACACATTAAGATTGATTAAATGTCCAATAAATAAAATCGAATCGACAAAAAATCAGTTAGTCTATGCCACAGTAAAATTTACTGAGGACGTATTATTGTGTAAATATCAAAACGAAAACCCTCCGTCTAACTCCGTGTAAAAATTAGCTAAGTAAAAAAAAGAAGAAAAAAAAAATCATTGTATAACCAAAACATTTTTCGCTTCATATAGAATTTATAAAACCAGTAATTTTTCAAAGCACTGTAAAGATGTGATATCATAAATAAATGCCAAGTAAACTGAATTTAAGTATGTTTAGTCTGTTTCGATAATTTATTTAGGTTAGGAGAAGTAATGTTTACGTCGATACGTGTTTTTGCGTACTCCACGGCGACAAAAAAACGCGCGAACTCCTTGTGCGTATCCACTACACTATATAGATCGATGTCGTGATCTACCGTATTAATTGTCATAAATACACGATCATTTTTAGAGTCTGGAAATTCAGAAAAATGTCAAACGTCAACGATACGAGTTTGCGTCTCGTGCTCGAGTGATCGTATCGAACGTCTGGTTGAAAAGCGCACCGATCGACAATACGACAGAGCTTAACGCGTGGATAAGGCACGACCCTGGTATGTTGACGTCGTCGTAAACGTGTGTTACGGCGGCGGCGGTGGCGGCGGCGGCGTCGTCGTCGTTGCCGTCGTCGTTACTTTTATCGCGGAGAAAAAACTTTTCATGACCACGGCGAGGGATGACGAAAAAACCTAACCGTCACGGATACGGCGGCGAAACGAAGGCGACGGCGGCGGTGCTCGGACGGGACGTGGGGGCGACGGGGTATTCGGTCCGGGGGTGAAGGCGACGCGCGGGGAGTGTGAACTCGGAATAACGGATGTTTTGCATATTACACCGACCAGAACTCGATAGCATAACAACGCCCGACGACGCCGATCCTCCTCCCCAGCCTCCGCACCGCCGCACAGACGCCTCGTGGACCCGCCGCGTATGATATTATAATTATTGTTTTACGCGTCCGCAGCAGCCGGCCCCGACATCACACTTGGCCGTCCGCTCGGGCGCACGGGGCTCGCGAACCCCGGAGGGGACGCGAAACGGGCGCGCAGGCAGGCATTTAGACGCGGCCGTTCGAACACGATGACGTGTAGACGCAAAACACGATTATGACAATAACGACGAATCGTAAATATTGCATTACACAACAACGCGACATTCAAACGATAAATGTCACGTTGACCCGAGTCGTGCGTTTAATATGAAAAAAAAATAACGAGAGATTCTAAACATGGTTTTTATTAACTTTGTATTAGTCATGAAATATGTTTTTTTATTATTATTTAAATAATTTTATATAATGACATTTAATATACCCAATGAAATATTTCGAGGTTTTCCCTTTAAACATAAGACAACCTATAGCTGTCGGCTATAGTTTTGGATAATGTTTCATAACTATCTTGTGTACATTTTTCAAATTTTCTCAAAAAATACCCAATTGGTAAAAATGAAATGAAGGAACAATAAATATAAAATTAAAAAAAGAACTAGAAGAAAAAGATATGTCTCGTAGAAGACCAACCAAAATATCCAATATGAGTTGGATTCGAAACCAAAGATATTAAAAATGTATGTGTAATCAGAAAAAACATTCGTGCCAAGTGGTACTGTATGGTCGAGTAACAACGTTGTGTGGTATGACGGTAAGACGGAACTCGTAAAACACGACCACCTTCCAGAGCTCACTATCGCTCGCGCTCGAAACAACCTGCGTAATATATTTACTATGATAAAAATCAAGCTCGTATTACGGAAAGCGGTGTACGCGAAGGAAACAAAAAAAAATGTACGGCTTACAAACAATCATGTTTAATCGTTGTATATGACCGGAGTAATAGGAGGCTTCTAAATCGGCTGGTCTCGGGCGGAGCGTGTTTCAGGATCGATATTTAAATTTTCTAGCGTCTGCAGTGTAAGGAGCAGCTGTTATGACTCGTAGGCCGAGAAATAATTCCAAAAGGTGTATACGATATCGAAGAAGATGGATCATTTTATTTCATACTGATGAAATTGCGAAGGGACGACAAGTCAAGAGCCGGTCGGAGCCATGAGGTTTAACCCCGCAGGATCGTGGTGGCGAGGAAAACGGACGATCTTCGTCTCGGGCCCGGCGAGGCTGGAAACGCCGATTTCGGTCAGCTGGTGGTATCGAAGCCTATTCGTTACGTAGCGCGCTGTGGTCGGCGAATGTTTTTCCGCGATTTGCGCGGTTCGAGATTTACGGCGCAGTGATATTGCAGTTGTTTGTACCGTCGGTATGTGGGTGTCATCGTACGATTCGAACCTACCTACTAACTACGAACTAACCTAACCTTCGTCACGCGAGTGCTGTATTTTGACCCGTGGCACGGGTGTTTCTGACGTGGACGAATTTCGAGAGGGTAAAACGTGGTGTTGGTCCGTGTCCTCGAACAGCCCTGGTTAGTGTTACGATAGTTTTTTTTGACCTTCCGCCCGGAACATTTTCTACGAACGTCCTCGGACGGATGTACCTGAACCATCTATAGTCTGTCCCACGAGAGAATAATCACTTTTCACGCGTCACGACTAACGGCTTCAGCGACACCGAACCCCAATTTCCCCTTCCAAGCGTCAAAACAATCACTGCGACAACGCCCGAGGCCGAAGTCGTGAGTCGGAAACAACCGATACCCGATGATCTTACGAAGTTCACGCGCGTTTAAATTAATAATTATCTCGTAATGCAAACCTTTCGAACGTGGTCTTCAGAGTAGGGGTATGCGCCAACCCGGACGAAAATTGGTCGGCGGACGGATTATTCTCTCGTGGGACAGACTATAGACTCGATGTTTTAAACGGATAACGCACAAGACCGTATACGACATCGTAACACGTTATCGAGCACACGGTCAAAATAATGGCGCTCCCGACGGCTGCTCTTAAATTATACAGTAGTTGATAAAAACGCCGTTACCCCGGAGGGTCTTTATTCCAATAAAATATTAAACAGCGACTTTACGCGTCGTGTGTATTGTGCACGGCTATCGCGATATTTTTTTTATTATTATTTATTATTATTATTATTATTATTATTATTATTTTTTTTTTTTTTTGATTATTTTACACCTATAAGTCAGTGCACAATTGCTTACGCCTCTTTGAATAGCCGTGAAAGAAAACGAATTACGACCCGAACAACGCGAAGTAAATTAAAAAAGCCCACAGTGATCGACAGAAAGAAAAAAAAACATATTTATTTATAAATTCGCTGGAAAATAAAATTAGTCTCCGGTCCGAGAAGCGTACGGAATGCACGGGAGAAAAAATTACGTTTTCGCCGTGGATAAGCGAAAGCGGGGAAAAAATTCTCAACGATATTTCATCGACTGTTATTGACATCGTGTCGTCGGCGCGTTGAATAGCGTCGGAATATACGCGTCGGTGATGGGACGACGTTGCGGCGACGCACGTTTCTCGCGGACTGCAGGCGTTTTTTCGGGTTTTTTTTTTCGGTTTATGTTTTGTTTCGTTTTTCCCCTCGTTTTATTAATAATATATCAAAGTAGCGGGCCCGCGGAAAATGAAAAGAGGGGGGTCATTTGTTTTGTTCGCGAAATTTATTAATCACCCGGTCGTAAGAAAAACACAATAATATGTATACCAATGCCCGTCGACAAAAAAGCGTATTGCGACTATTATTAAAAACAGCTAATTACGATTTTAAATCGTCCGCGTACACGGCGAGTGTATTCAGTGTATTATTATTAATAGTCTTACAGTTATTATTATTATTATTATTATAATTATTCGGCGGAGTTGAATAATCAGTGCGCGCGGGTGCGGAAAACGACCGGAGGGAAATGTTCGCGTACTGCGATATTAATTCAAATCGGTTCGAGTTAAGTTCCGAGCAAATCAGAGTCGGCCCCGAGGAACATAAGTTAAATTCATAACGGGAAACTGTTCGGGGGACGGAGCGCGTTTTATTATTATTATTAGTATTATTATTATTACCAAGTCTACTGTTGGCGTATAAAAATTAATTTCAGGAAACGCTCGCGTCGTCGGAGGTCATTAACGACTTGTGTGCGGAGTAACGCGGACCCTTTAATTGCGAAACGGTTACCGCGTCATGACCCGCGATTTATTCGTGTGTAATTACACTGCAGTCGCGAAAATCGACGGCATAACATTACGGGCTATGATATTAAGCTCAGGCCGTGGAGCGAGTAAGTCATGTATGCTTTGACGATGACATATTTTTTTAATCGTTTTCGCCAAAAAAATGTTTTTTGGTTCGAACAATGCACGTCGTTAATAAATACCGTCATGAATTGTATTGTTGCACCGACGTTCTCGTAATTATACCGTGATATTTTTTCTCAGTCCATCAGCATTAGATATAGGTCTATATTATTATTATTTTATAGATGTTGACGATTTTCAATTTTTTTTTTTTTCAAAAATGTTACATTTTCCGACCTGAAAACGTTGTGCCGTTTCAATCGTTCATAATTTCTATTTGCTCATTTTCATTTTACATGTTTTGACTATTTTTTAATTTGAGGTCAAGGTAGGTTTTAACTGTTTTTTTCTTTAGCCGAAAGAAAAGCCATGAAGTTTCCATCCATTCACCAGCTATCTTGAATTGTACACAGCAGTCATGTTATTAACCCTATACGTCATCATGAATTGCAATTTTAAAACTGTATGTAATTATCGTATTCTAAGTACAATTAAATACGTTTCCTTTGACGTTTCGATTGGTTTTTCGGATCAATATTTTTATTTTAGATTAATAGATATATAAATAACGATAGCACGTAAATGGAACGTCGTTTAAAAAACAGATTCGGATACGTTTCGTTTGCTTATTCTGTTTACTATTCAACAGTGTCGTAACGTTAAATCGGTCATTGGGTGTTTGAATAAATAATTTACGCGTAAATAAAATATGAACCAAATAGACGAAAGCGAAAACGGTCATTTGTTCGGTGAAAAATGAAATCTGAACACCTATACATACGTGCATATAACATGTAAAATGTATACGTATTTTTTTATTACAATGCGTTTTATCGTAACTCTTTAATACGTTTTCTGTTTTTTTTTTCCTGCTCGTCTTAGATAATATGTAGTATATAGTGTTTTGAACACAGTCCTCGTGCAGACACAGCGCGTGTGTAAAAAGTCTCTAAATAATTATTTATTTCTATTGTTTTTTGTTTTTTGTTTTCATGGAAAATAAAAATCGGTTAACCGTGAACAATTTAAAAAGGACGAAAATTGTATCGCAAGCAGTGAAAAATAATATATTATTGTGTTATCGCTGATAAACGTGTCATTTTCCCATAGCAAGTATAAATTATATATATTTATTTACACTTATATATATATATATATATATATATATATATGATGTTCATATAAACTGCATTAATTACAAAGCGCCAGCACTCGAATGGCAAGGCAGCCGTCTCACGGGAATTTCCCATTTGATATCCAACGGCAAAAGAGAAGATTAGATAGGAAGTCGTAAGAAGGATTTTTGATTACCCACCGGATTCGGCTTCAAAGTACAAGCGTCACGGCGAAGCGTTCCTATTTACAGTTGTATATTAATCGAAATCCGTCTAAAAACCACTGCAGTGTACGGCAGCCGCCATTATTCTCGCGTGACGTTCAATCGCGTTTTGATCAATTCCGTCGGAACGAGACTTGGGCCGTGCGGCGAGCGCGAAAACTCGACGATGGAAAAGAGTACAATGTATAACAACACTTGACGAAAGTAAACGCTTACGACGGGACGGAAGACCGCTCGGACTATACTGAGTCCAGCATATATGTATATATCAAATCGGATATATAATAGCATCATATTCTAAACATTCAAGCCAGGACAGATTTAATACTTCAATTAGATAATTATATCCACAAAGTACAAACAATTTTAGTCGAATAGAGTCTATTGAATCAGTAGAATATCAAAATAGTGAATAACTGATGGGTGACAAAACATACACTCGAAATAAAATAATAATATTATGATACGTCAAATAAAAACCGAATTTAAACCAAATTCCAAATCAAAATGTGCTGAACACGCACGGCAAACCGTTTGTTTATTTCGATATTAAATTTCTCAACTTTGTGAACAAACAAGTTGTGATTTGTGCGCGAACCAGCGTGCAGGCGAGAAAGCGAAAACTGTTGGCTGGATAGAGCGGTAATCATCAGTTTTCTCATGCCGGGGAACGGCACGAAAACGACCGATGGGTCTGTGCAAACTGTTGGCTGTAATAATACAAACGCGTTAAGTGCCTGTAGTCGCAGATAGTGACGGCCGATAAGTTCACGTGGTAAAATAATAATAATAAGAAGAATAAGAATAATACGAATAATAATAATAATAATAATGATAACAATAATAATAATAATAATGATAATGATAATAATTTAGGCACTAGGCCCGCCCGGTATTGTAGCGTTTTTGTTTGTCATACGGATTTGTATGACAAAAGGAAACGTAACAATTCCCCGTGTGGAGTAAGCTCCTTAAAACTGACGGAAATGTTTAAACACTTAAGAGCACGGCACTTTGATATAATTTTTTTTTTTTAATTTTCAACTTCAGTTGGCAATAATATTACGCGTGTAAATATTTCCCTCCGAAACGTTAAGTAACGAAATTCGCGCCCGCACACACATATACACACGCGTATGAAAAGAAATTATAATTTATAATTTTTTACTCCACTTATTTCCCAGGCGACAACATACGGGTGTGACCGGTTCGCGGGGCAAGAGAAAATTAGCGAGGCGTAAGCTCTCGCACCACCATCACACACATGAAAAACATTTTACCGTAGCTAGTGTTTTCATCAAGAATTATTGTACATGGTACGGTGAATATTTCATCATTCATCCTCCGTTATTTACCGTTTAAAATTGAAAATTAAATAAGAAAGTACGTACACTTTCTGCATAGTTTTTTTGATAGTATAAAACGAATATTATATACAATCTACGGTTAAACGCGTTGTGCGTTATCGATAACACTCGTATCGTTTACTTATTTTTCTGTTTGATTCATTAAGATAAATATTGTGTTTCAGGCATAAAGTTATGGATGTTGTTGTAATATAAAGTGATTTCAAAGTTGTATCAAATTCAAAATATTAGCCGTTAGTTTGTCATTCCTGTTTTATAGTTAATCAAAGTTTAGTCATCGCTCGTAAAATTCTTGAAATTTCACCGCCGCACACTGTAAATTAAAATTAAAAATAACTTTCTTCTCTTGCAGTTTTATCACGAATTCCAGTAGACTAAAGAACACCGTTGTTTTATTTTTTTATTTATTTTTTTGTATTTTCATATTCGACATTGAGAATTTCGTTTCTTGTTTTTATTATTCATAACGAAAGTTTCTGATTTCCCAGAATCAGTGACGTAATATAACCGGTATATAATTCAACACGCCGGGGAGATCGGTCGGACTGACGTTTCGAATGCAATACGAAAGGACCGCACGGGACGAACTTACACGCGGTGTGCCCGTGGCCCACCCGAACACTCGAAACACGCATCGCTTTGTTTCGTTTTGCTTCGAAACGTGTCGATCGGTGTAAAACCTCAAACAATCGAGTCCGGGACGCAACGTTCAAGATCCGTAAGGTACAGGAGGCGTCGTCATTGCTCGGAGTGTATTGCGTCGAGTGTAGGCACTCTCTGATCAGAAATCCTGGCTCCACACACTCGCGCGCGTACGGCATTCGATTGTAGGCTCGCGTTTGAGATTAAAATCCGTCCCGTCGCACACGCACGCGTCTCAAGCCCGAGTCCGATTTATAAGTCTCTGTGGATTGTCGTGCACGGCGCGCGCGCACACACACACGCGCGGTTATCGCGATCGTTTTTCAGAACAACGCACGCGCGCGCGGTCGTCCATCGGATTCGGTCACGACCGGGTCAGACGAGACACCGCAAAACGCATGTAAATCCCCAGCGGTTTTCGGACCGGTGCAGTGGTCGTGTCGGACGCGAAGCGAGTGGGCAAGCGTAGAGGGTGAGGCGTGAGTGCTACCACGACGCGCGCGATTACCGCGCCACCGTTACGCGTGCGTGTGTGCGTGTGTGTGTGTGTGTTGTGTACGTGCATCTGTGTATGTGTGTATGTTTCGCGGGGGGCAAATGTAAAAACCGTGTCGTCGCGTCGCGGCCAAGAAGGTTCTGCCGCCTGCACCGTACGTGGTAATGTCAAATCGATACAGCGGCGACTGTGTCGTACGGAGCGTGGTGGTGTGCGGTGTCGGTGACGTTGTTCGTCTGCCGGGACGAATGGAATCGGCCTGCGAGCATATTATGCGTGCTGTTACACGGACAGACGCGACGTCCGCATGATATAACCACAATCCTATCGCGACAATAATGCGTAAAAACCGTGGATGCCGGACGGTCGTGGGCCGAGTCCGTCGACTGCGGGGCCCGTGTCCGAGAAACGTTATTAACTGACGGTCCGTGATCGCGCGGTAATCGGTTTATTCGATCGATCACGTAGACGGGTGGTACTGGCAGAGAAGGGTTTTGATTTCTGCGGAATACGGACATCGAAATACACCGAGAGATCGACAGGCGACGGTGATGATGTGATACGGTAATTTCTGTGCGCGAAAAAACCCGTCGCGACGAAAACACAAATCGGTGTAATTGACCGTTGAGACGCTAAGGTCACTTTTTATCTTCAGACGTTACGTTTACACATCACGAAAGTCTCGGAGAACGGCGTCAAAAGACGTCGGTCAGAACCGTTATGACACACGGCCGTCGTCGGCGAACATCGGCGCGAAAAACCCGGCGCGCGCGCTCGACGGCGAAGACGCGTTCACGTCGCGACGGGCAGCGATAAATCGGCCCGGGAGTAGGACTGTGCGATTATTTTTTTCCCATAATAATCGATTATTTTTATAATTTTCGATTATAATCGATTAATCGAATATTTTGAGACTACTGTACGATTATTAATCGATCGACGAATAATCGAATAGTATTCGATTATTCGAATACTTAAATAGTATTCGGATTAATCGATTAACCGAATAATCGTCGAATTATAATTTACAGTCGAATACTCAATAATGTTGTAATAATAGTAGGACTGTGCGATTATTTTTTTCCCATAATAATCGATTATTTTTATAATTTTCGATTATAATCGATTAATCGAATATTTTGAGACTACTGTACGATTATTAATCGATCGACGAATAATCGATTATTATTCGATTATTCGATTATTCGATTACTTATCATTCGTTAAAAATAATCGATTAATCGAATAATCGATTAATAAAAATAATCGCACAGCCCTACCCGGGAGCCGTATCGGCGTGTGAACTATTTACGTCATCGACGTCGGCGGGGTTTTCATGGCAATAATCGTTATCCTATAAAAAAAAACGTCTGATGGGTGATTTCGATGTTGTTTTTTTTTACAATTTTGTAGCTATATTGTATTCGACACGGATTTCCTCTTGTACCGAACGGAAAATACGGAAAATATCCTACAGGGGTCTGCCAAACTCGAAAAGCTCAGTATGGATCCAGGCTCAGTCATCGTGCGATTTCATGCGTACGCGTCAAGCTCAAAGTTTAAATAATATCGTCCGACTTTTAACGGTCGCGTCTATGAAGAAATCACGCGCTGTAATCGATGATGTTTTGAAAACGAAAACAAAAAAAATTCGACTCTTGCGTTGGTTTTTTATGGATTCAAAAAAAAAAACCGGTTCGTCGAGTAACTGACCACCAAGCATCATTCTATAAACGGACGTTTCGTATTTGATTTTCGCTCTTCGGAAAAACGAACGGAAAAACGTCGGCCGTCGGTGCGTTTCGTATAACGATCGAACTACCACGGTAAACAACGGCCTCCTCGCGTAGCCACCGTGTTCGACGGCGTGTTGTTATTTTATCGACTGTTTGTCGGCCGGCGTTCCCGTAATTATTCCGTCAGCTCATTCATCGCGTCAGCACAATAACACACAACGAACTCCCGTCGTCGGGTACAGCAAACGTTTATTTCCAAGTCCGTAGAACAATATTTACGTGCAATACATAATGTCCGCGTGACGCATATTATTTCCAAACGTCCGCATTCGATGGTGTTTACGGACCGTCCGTCCAATTGATAATATTATTATTGTTCTTGACGGTTCCGATCGCACGCCCACGATTCGCTGTCGCGGAGAACCGACGACGACCGGACGGGCACCGCGTATAATGTTAATTAAAACAGGGCGAGTCAGATCCGTTTGACAAACGCAATTACTTTTTTTTTTACTCATTATTTGTAATTATTATTATTTTTTTTTTTTTAATAAGTGTAGTAGTAAAGAGCTACGAAAAAAAAGATGTATTAAGATATTCCCATGATTTCAGGAACTCACGTATTAAAATTTTAAATATTATTTTACCATTAAAAAAAAAAAAAAAACATCAAAATAGCGGTTTTGGAAACAGGATTTTCAGAAAAAATTTCGTACTAAAATATCTTATTAAAGTTTTATTAATAAATTTGTTACGATTTTCTAAAAATTTTTTGAAAAAGCGAATTTTTTAAAGAAAATTATTTTATGTTCTATCAAGATTAAATCAGTGACTTTGATTAATCTTTTCATGAAATTATGTAAGTAATTTAAAATTTTAATTCTGTGTATATTATTAAGATATGTGATAAAATTCTATTCACTATGTATCATGAAGTTTAGAAATAGCTCTGACCTCCATGCTATTCTTTAATTAATTGTGGTATGAAACAGGGATGGGCAACTCAAAGTTACTGTAGGGCCAATTTTTAGAAATTTAAAATATTGCGTGCCAGAGCGTAGAAAGCAAAAAAAAAAAAAAGGTCATTCAAAATATGCATTTTAAATAGCATTTATTTTGTTTATAATAAAATAGGACATAGGTAATACAAAAAGCGTTAATGAAAATAATTTAGTTAAATATTTAAATATAATAAGTTATTTGCAGTTTAGTGAGAGTTTTGAGGATGTGTACTAGACATTATAGATTATAGAGTATAGACGATAAAGTTTAAAATTGTATACCTATACCTAATGCAATTTGAAAATGTAGCGCGGGCCAGATAAAAAAGGCACGCGGGCCAGATTTAAAAAGGCTCGCGGGCCGGATGCGGCCCGCGGGCCGCCAGTTGCCCACCCCTGGTATACAATAATATATATATATATATATATTTATTTATATGATGAAATTATTTAACTTTTTACAAACTTAAAAATATTTTGGAAATCCACGGATTAACTTCACTATAAATTTAAGCACAAATATTTCCCTGAAAATCGGTTTCACAAAACGACTATTTTACATTACCAGATGGTACAAAAAATTTTAAAAAATGTTGTTGAACTTTGAAACAAAACTTTAAATGCAATTTTACTGTAGCGCATGACTCGAGTATGTATTTAAAAAAAAAATTTTAAAAAATAAATAGAAAAAAAGGTATAGAATTTTGTCAAATAGATCTGACCCACTCTATATAGTACTGAGTGCGCAGGCGATTTAGTAGATATCCCCGATAAAATGGTTACATAGATTCATATCGTATATTGAACTGGTTCCAGATGAAACAGTTCCACGTTTTTTTTCCCACGTTTGTTTGGGAAAAAAATGCTCGCACTTTTTTACAATAAATAAAATAAAAACGTATATGATATCACTGTATGTACAAGTCAACCTAAATTTGCTTTGTACGTAACGCTCTTCATTTATTATTTTTGAATTTTAGTGTAATTTAATAAATTTAGCGGGATTTTATTCCAGAATATGCGCTCGGAATATTATTTCTCGGGAAACGTGTTTGCCGGTTTTCTTTATTCCAAGATTCCAAAGCGCCGCGCCGGTGTGCCGCGGTCGAAAACGAACACAAAACGTGACATTTGATTATCATTATTGTTATATTACTATCGTGACCCGATTTTGAAACCGAGCCGAAATAGCGCACAAAAGTCTTTTACCTGCGCGCAAAAACTGCCAAAATTATATTCGGACCGATCGTGCGGTCGGTCTCGCTGGCCGACGCGACGGGGTAAAATTAAAACAATAACGTGCGCGGAATTTCGCCTTCAAACGGGAAATCGGGCTGCTCGGAAAATACAAAATAACCCGGCTAGACCGTCGTCTCTGGGGCCGAGTCGCGCAAAGACAATGGAAAATAACGCGGCACGCCTGTCGTACATTTGGTAACTCACACGGTGACAACACGTCGAGCGCAGCACGAGTGTACGAGCGTACACGCGATAATTCTTGCACGCGCATCGTGCGCGTGTGAGTAAAACAGCGACAAAACATACGCGGTATACGGTATACTACAACAACGACAACAACGACAACAACAACAACAACAATAGCAATAATAATAATAATAATAATAATGCGAGATATCGCGCGCGTACGTCCGAGACCCGGTGGATGTTATATTGGACCGGCGGGAATAGTGGCGGTACAATATTGGCGAACGCAGACGGACGTATATTATGGTGTGTTTTAGTTACCGTGCGAATTATTAGAAGCAACACGATAGCTGGAAAATTTCATTCGCGTCGCCCGTTAATTAACACCAGCACGCGTGGCCGATATGTCAGACAGACGTGAGGTGTGTGTGTGTGTGTGTGTGTGTGTGTGTGTGTGTGTGTGTGTGTGTGTGTGTGTGTGTGTGTGTGTGTGTGTGTGTGTGTGTGTGTGTGTGTGTGTGTGTGTATGTGTGTGTGTGTGTGTGTGGTGTACACGTGTGTGTGGTGTACACGTGTGTGTGTGTGTGTGTGTGTGTGTGTGTGTGTGTGTGTGTGTGTTTGCGTACCGTCGTCGTCTCCGAATGTCATACGCGACGGAATTATTTACGCGTAGGTTTACATGTTATTACGTTGACACCTGCACATTAGCGTGTCGGCGTGTAAATACTGCCGTATAGTGCCGAACATCAAACGCGAACGTTCATGTAATTATTGATTGTCGTGCCGCGCGCGCGACGCGACTCGAACGACGACGCCGCGACGCGGGATATGCAGTAAATTACGGCGGGTGGTGTGCGCGGAAGACCCGTTTCGTCTGGGCGTCGCCCGCCCGTCGGTGGATTTCGACGCGGCGTTTCCCGCGGACGTTTATTGAATAGAGATACGCATTTCCACCTCCTCCCCTCCCGCGGCCGTCGTCGTTTTTTATTTTTACTTTTTTCATTTTTTTTTCATTCGAATACATTTCGGGTCCGCGAAAAGTCTGTGAAACACGCTTCGGCGGCGTCAATGAATGTAAAAAAAAAAAAAACACCCAAATTATCGATCGCATAAATCGGCATCTCGGGTCTCGATGAATTAACGATTATACGCTCAAATTATTTTTCCCAGCACGCCGACTGTTTGATTCACGTTTGAGAATTCCTGTTGGCTACAAACCGAAGATATCCAAGGTGATGCGTTTTTATTTTTTTCGGTCATTGTATAAAGAATTTCGTTTACGTTTTCCGGCCGTCAAGTTTTCGTGCTGTTTTCATTCTGTATCGATAAATATCGCGCTTATTGAGTTTTTTTTTTTTTTTGATTTGTGCAAATTTTACTGGTGCCATGAGTAGACACTCGTTAATCAGCAAGAAGGTAAACAAGATCAGAATTTAATTGTCAACCGTAATGCTTTTTTTTTTCTAATCTCGTTTTGTTTATTTATACACAGAAAACCCGTAATTCGACAGTGTCTGGGGATCGGAAACTATTGAACGAGGATCAACATCAACCTGTTTCTACGAATATAATGGAGTGGATGAGTAAACCAAAAGAGTTCACTGTTGACTTAATAAAAAAATTTAAACGATTTTTTATATTAGACGGCGACGAAAGTGCAGCCATATGTTCTGGCGGGAGCATGCAAGAAATGAAAGCTTATGTCAGAGCTTTGGACGAATACAAGCACAAAATGTCAGGTATGTTCACATGAATAATTTATGATACTGAGCTTGATATATGTTAAATATAAAATTGAACAGGTGGTTATAAAACGTAATTATTATTTTTTTTTTTTAATCAAAAATATAGATGTAGTTGAACAGCTAATTAAATCCGTGGAAGCTTCGGGAGAGGGAAATCCAGGAAGTAATCATATACTCGTGCGGAAAATATCAGAAGGTATTTTTTTACATACGGATATCACGTGATATTTGAATTTAACAAAAAAAAAAAAAAAAAAAAAACGTTAGGCATGACCAGTGTTTTACTGATACGTTGGTGGTATACCACAAAATATTTTGATAAAAACAGATGAATATTTTGTTAAAATTGTTCTTCAAAATAATACGCTCTTATCATTATTTGATTCGGATAAAAATGTTGTATACATTTATTCATTGTAATGTTTAAATTTAAATTTATAGTATAGTGACGAAATATACTTTATCTTCAACTTGAAATGCTTTTACTGTACTTACAGTATTGTTTAAAAACGGTGGTAATTATTGTAACATACTCAAAAATAGTATTTTTTTTTTTTTTACGAAATTCAAATAGAAACTATCATATTTTCTAAAATAGTGAATAATCAAAAAAAGTACTCATTGACTTGTGTTATTATATTATCATTTTGTGAATGTGAACATTTCTACATTTCACAATATTTCTCGGGAAAATATTTTAGTTTCGAACTGTTGACCATATTTTTAATATATAATCGATATACATTTTTTCCAAACCCATAAAAGAGATTCCATCAAATGCCATGAAATGTGGAATTCCAATCGTTGTTGAACCACCGTTAATTCACGACGCCAGTCATGTCGTCAACCATGCATTCAGAGAACACTTGTGTCGAGAATTCACTGGAAACCAACGAAAATTATTCGATTCAACGGTGAGTGTACGCGCGATGTTGACCAACAATAAAATATAACCCGATCAAAACAATACTAACCATAACATTTCGTATAAATAATCCATGGAAATGATAGTAAAACGATAAAAAAAAAAACCCATCACATACTATATCATTACATTCTACGATTGGTTTGAACGACAGACTGCGAGACATACTCACCTGGGAAATATATATATATAATATTATATTTTATTATTATTATTATGTATATATTATACATCGTATAGGAGTTCAAGGAGCATTTGTCATTGATTGAAGACATCCGGCGGGCGGAAAAAGATGTGATGGAAGTGCAAGAGCGGCTTTTAAAAGCCACCGAAAAAGGATCGGCCGATCGAATCGGATTGAACCCGCAGGACGTGGAAAAGTACTCGCTGTTGTGTCCACGGATGTTCGTCGGCGATGCAAATGAGGAAAAAGAAGGTGAATACATTATCTGGCCGGGTGCGCGCCCGTAGGATTTTCACGTGATATTATTTAAATCAGGTGCTCGGGACGACGGCAGCAGTCGGAGGCCTCGCGTCTACGGTATACACGACGAGCTGAGACGGCTCAGGTTGCATTTGAACAAGGAACGTCCCAAGTGAGTACGACGACATTTCGGGGCGTTCAGGAAACGGGCCGCATTTGATCTACCGGCTCCGGGCGCGAAACATAATATACATTTATATTTTTTTATATTAATACACCCGGGCCACTACACGAAAAAAAGGACATTTCCAAAGACACCGTCAATCGGGCCACGCGATTGCGACGTGATAATATTATATTTTACAACACAGAGATAGGGTCATCGTCTATTGTGATGGTTAGTTACAGCTAACGTCGTGTGAACGATAATATCGCGCACAGTGTCCAAATATTACCGACATACCTGGGCGATAAGGCGTTCCATTGTTCCATTTATAATTCTATAGAGATCAGTGATTCCAATAACATGAATAATTGAAATTTAACACGATGAGTCACGTGGTACCGTTTATAAATTCACAAAAGACACGCGATTATGAAATCAAATGAAAATACACGTTGCATAAATTATCATACACATATACTTATAATTATCACACTAATATATGAGTCGAAAACAACTGTTTTTCTTTTTTTTTATTTGTAATATTATGCGAGTAGCGGTCAAATTACCGGGTGCTTCTTTTATAAATCTAAATGTGTAGTGGCCTAGTGACCGTACTTCTTTTTGGAAAAAAAAAACTCAACTGTGGCGCACGTTTCCCGGACGTCTATGTTTTGTTCGAACGGCGGAAGGTGGATGATATTTGTCGGCGGGTACTTATGCCATTTGATATAGGCTCAAGATAAACTATTGCTCACTCGAACCCGGTAGGGCGTTCACGACTGTGGAAAAACGAGTGGACGCGGCGTGTTTGTCGTTGTCGACCAACGTCGTGCGCTTCAAACGTTACGTGCCGGGAGGTATTTACAAGGTAAGCAAAATTATTCCACACCGTGCGCCGATATATCGTTAAAATGCCGATTTTGCCCGCAGCCGTCGATTCAAACAGACTTCGTAATTTTTTCAGTGAAAATACCGTTATCATAAGACTCTTTAAAATATAATGTATTCGAGTTTATCGTCGAAATTCATGAACTAAAGTAGCGATAATCTCGTTAATAATAAACAGAGGCACTAAAAAGTTATTTGGATTAGCACCGTTTGGATTATAATGATATTAAAAGCGTGTTTGAATGCGATTTGAAACGAGATTGCGTTTTAAAAAGAAAGTGTTATAAAACAAACATAATGTGAATTAGCATTTTAAAAAGATACCGATAGGTATCAACATTTTTTTTTTTAAGTTAATTCAGTTTCAGATGCATAATTTATGAATTTTTCAAAAATTTATAAATTACATTACCTACTGTTTAGAAGAGTAAATTAAATCGAAAATGAATAATGCATTTAAAGTTTTTTGTAAATGACAAAATGTACATAATAAAGTACGTTTAAAGCAGTGTTTTTAATTTAAAAACCCGAATCGAATGGAATAAAAGAGTAAAAGAGTTTTCTTTCGAAAATACTTTAATTTTGATAACCAATATTGATAATGGTAAGAATATAGTCACCAAAATTTACATAAAAATAATACATGCGAAATGATATCACTTTGTACATCTTGTACGACGCGTCATTTGTAACAGAACAATTTTTTTTATTCATTCTCTACCCTAAATTACAGTGGCGATAATAATTAGGTATGGAATTTCTTTGATTTAACTTTTTAATTTTTTGAAATTAGTCTTAACGGAATTTTGTCTCATTGTGGTACATTTAATGTACACTTATGAATGTGATTTCCTGAGGTTCAACCACATCAAAATAATTATTTCCCTAAACAACGCAACTCAGTGCTAATGGTATATTATTCAAAACGAGTCCGGTCTGAAACGACGACTTATGAAAAACATAAGTTCTCATAGTTTTCAAGTTTTTACCAACCAAATCATGGTTGAAATAATCGCTGCAGCTCTACGAGTCCCGAGGAGATCCTGTGGTAAAGGCGTCTCTCGCGACCTAAAACCATTATATATGGCGCTAAAAATATTTATTTATACCATGTGATTTAACTTTCTACAATGCACACACTTGAATTTGTTTTTCATATAAGATCCAAGCCCATAACATAACGGCATTTTTATTTAAGACATAATATTTTGATATTTCGTATCTTAATAATTATTATTTGGGTTTTTCGGTTTTCTTCGATTGTTACAACTATTTATTTCAGAATATTGTGAAATGAAATACATCAAACTTTTATGTTTCGATCGATAGCTTGAGAGATAAAAGTGTGTAATTCTTAAATCGCCAGAGCAGTGGCAGTATATTTTTCGAGGTTACACTAACTTCTCCATTCCGCTGCTTTGAACTTTAAATGTTTTTAATCTTAAGCTGTTGGTCCAATGATAAACGTTTTAAGAAAAGAATTCCAAAAAAAAAGTATTTTTCGTCTCGTAAATAATACGATGAACTTTAAATTTAGCCACTCGGAAAAGCAAAAAAAAAAAAAAACAAAAAAAACTTAAAAACCACCTAGGTAAAAAAAAAATAGATGAAAATAATATTTTTCGTAAAATAGTTGCGTCGCAATAGTGTTGTAAAAGTCGTTTGAAAAAATAAAAAAGTCGAAAACATTGTACGAAACGAAAAAGCCGTATCGTTATGAAATCAAGTCGAACGAATCTGAAACTATTAATCCCCCGCTTTCATCGTCTAGAGTCTAGACCACGCGGAGTAGACGCGTCTAATCTGAAACGTTACTCGTGCGAGAAATCGCGTCTTGAATCCCAGTGACGACTTCACGATCACGTTTTTTTTTCAGTCCTGTATTTGAAAAAATAATTTTGTTTTTGTTATTTACAATTATTTAAAAACTTTAATCAGTTTTTATGTTTTCCGTTACACTAAGTTAAAACGATATTTCATTTTCACGTTTGGCGTTATTTTCCGATTATTTTTAAGACTATATTATAACATTGTTATTATTGAAGGCCAACGTTAATTTTTATTTATTTATTTTTTTTTTTTTGGCTTTACATCTCTAGATTTAGATTCACACGATGTAGAGTTAACGGTTCTGTCATATGTGTTGTGTTAAAAGTGTTGAATTACTTAACGTTGTTGAATAATGTAGATGTGCTCACAAAACCTTTTAGAAACTCTCCGAATTCATCACAAGGGTCTTAAGTCGAAACTTACATTGGGGTATAAATAATTATTTTAAACACCATTTTATTTTCTCGATTAAACGGGGCGTCCCATTATTAGATTAAGCGTCATGTTATGTTTTTTAATATTCTTATTACAATTCGGTTTAATGTTTTGTTTTGTCTTATGATATTCTGCATTGATATTTCATTTTCCAATTTTAAAGGGTTTTTCGATAATTATGACGTTATAATCACAACGTTATGATAAAGTTTGCCAGTCCTGATTTTGTTCTTTTGTTTTTTGTTATAATATTTTTTTTTCGACGCTTTTTTAATGTTTTCACCCCCGTGCCTTCCACAGAAAACGGTCGTGGTCACGAACACGGGCAAACGATTGACATCGTTCCAGATGACGGTGTACGGCGGCGAAAAAGCGGACAGCCCGTTTTGTTACGACTACGCGCCCAGGCGCCCGCTCGCGGCTGGCATGAGCGCCAAGATCACGGTGACGTTCAACTGCCGGTCCATGGAAGACGTGTACGAGGGCCTAGTGTTGTTCACGGCGGACGGCCGGAAGACCGGCGTGCTGGTGTGCGCGGAACACGACGAGATACCCTCGTTGGAATGTGAGTGTGTGTGTGTGTGTGTGTACCACCCCGGCAGCGGGGTCTGTGTCGTCGTGTACAGGGTACATCACGGACATATGACGTATGGAATAATACTTTTGTAATATCCCACGTTGATTTTGACGTTTTTCTCGTTTTTACAATTAATATTGTATATCAAGTTGCGCGATAAAAACCGACTAAACGATTTTATTCGATTTCGGAACTGGACTTTGATTTTTTTGTTTTTTTATTTTACAAAACAAAGCAAAACAAAAACCAACAGAAACGGCCCTTTTTCGAAATAGGTTTTTAGAAAAATGTTAGTGGAGAGTCAGTGTCTCGTTGAATTTGCACCGTTTGCTTAAAATGATTTCGCAATTTTTTTGAAAATGACGTGTGTTCAAAGCGGTAATTTTAAAATTGTTTTTCAATGAAACATAATATAATCAAAAATTATTCAAACACGATAATACTAACGTATTTAGAAAACTTAAAAACCATAGAAAATAATTAGTATATTTTTATAAAAATTTTGAGCACAACATTTTTTCGGAAAAAACAGATTTACAAAACGGTTATTTTTATTTTCCATGCAACTATAAAAATACAATTTAATACATTTCATTTTTTTTTCAATTTTCAACGGCTAAACTACAAAAAAAAATGTTTAAACATTATAGTTATAGCACAATCATAAAATATTTATATAAACAAAAATTATTTAAAATATTGAATAAAACGAAAATTATTCCATCCGCCAGATCTTCATGATGAATTCTGACGACTGTTATCTCATCGAACATTATAATTTATAACACTAACCACCCGAACGTCCTACCAAGAGTTATATACATCGCCTATCGGTTTTGTATAATATAAATGTAGTAGTTGAGACAATTGTTCTTGATACATATTGTTGCGGATCATCTTCCCAAAATTTTTAATTTGTTCAATTCTTGAAGTGACCAACTAGTATTGACGACGCATGGTCGTGAAATGAGCGAATTTTCCCCTAAACAATCCGTGAAATGTCGCAAAGAAAACGTTGCGCATTCCACGGACCGAACACTCGTGAGTTCGGGGCGTAACACGTCATCGTGCATTAGAATGGAAACGGCGTTTTTTCGTACGGTCTCGTTTTATTTTATTCTTTTCCCAAAGATATTTCTCGAGGCGAAAAAATAGCGAACGAACGTCTTGTCCATTCACGCGCTAGCCTCTTCTCGGTCGACCGGGGTCGCGACGTTTTAAAATATCTCGCGAATTCAAAAACCATTCCGCCCACGAGAAGGACAATTATAAATCACTCGACCGTCGTCGTGCCGCCGCCGTGTTGTCGTACGAAAAAACAAAAAATTTGAGAAAAAAAAAATAAAAAACAAAAAAATAAAAAAATTCAAAGCGAACGAGATGACGCGTAAAACGTACACTCGACTAGTGCGCGAACCGCTGTTTATAATACACCGCACGAAATCCTATACGCACGCCGACGGCGGCGGCGGTCCGTTAAGTGCTTGTTTTTTCTTATATTTTTTCTTTTATTCCCCCCCCTCCCCCCACCGGCGTGATCGAATTACGTATATCGCGCGTACGCCGGCGCCCCGGCACCGCGTAAACACGGCCGTTGACCAGGCGTCACGTCGTCGTTTGCATCGAAAGTCATTAGAGAGCAGAGTAACTCGCACCAAAACATCCATTAGTCGTGGTCGCGGTCCCGAGACGATTCACGGAGTCGCGCCATACAAATTTAATCGCTTTCTACGTTTTCGCCACCACCACCACCACCGTCGTCGTCGTCACCGCCAACGCCGTGACGTAGATCCGGGGGACGGTATAAAGTCTTGGATATCCTCGGGTGAAACCTCAAACACGTCGACCGACAGTTGTTATTAATAATGTCGTTAATGATTTACACGGCGCACAGTCCACGCCTCATGATTGTTCCGTATAAATGTTTGATACACGCCGAGACCGCGTTCGCGTGCATAAACACACGCGCGCACACACACACAAACGTGGTCGCCGGACAAGGAAGTATCGCTGCTTCGAGTTTTACAGACTTCGATCGGCCCGACACTCGTCGAACCGAGTGAGAAAAGGTGAATCAGAATTTTAACGCTCGGTCGATCCGATCTATACCGATCTCTCGTCGGGCTCGCCGAGTTTGACCCGGTAACCGGCCCGGTTCTGGCCGGACTCGGATTCGCACACACGCGCACGTACGCGACCGCGTCGTTGTAAACACGACGCGGCACGCCACGTTTTCGCCGGCCCTGCGATTTCGAAACACGCGTAGGGTTCACCCCCCGGCGGGCACCTAGAGATTCGCAAGACGGCCAAACAAAACGTGTACGTAGGTGTGGTATTATGGGGTAAGCCCACGCTTAGTCTTGAGCTTTTAAAGCGCCGCGCGCATAAGCTTAAAATCTATCGGATACGATTTTAGTTCAGCCGGTTCACGCGTCTGCTGTTATTATAGTCGTTATGATTTAGTTCGAGTTGATGACATGGTATATAGTTATTGAGTTGAACTGAAAACAAATAATTAAAAACTAATTCATACGACTTAGGTTCCGAGAAACCTAGGAACTCGGGGTGGGTCCTAAGATTGATATTCGGGCATCGACGGGGTGTCCATGATTTTTTCGAAAATACATACACGTATTGATACTTGAAGTTTTCTGTGAGTTAATGCTGAGACAAGGTATATTTATTTATTTTTTTCCTTTTGAAAATGAGAATACCTTTTTTGTATACTCAATATGATACATAAGGTGGTTTTTTTTAAACAATTAAATAGTAATTTTGACATGATATTATATTCATACTTGAAGAGAAACCCGTCCGTTATCGGAACGTTAAATGTAAATATTATGTGAATACATAATTAGTACCTAGATTAAGTGTTATGACGGGTAGTTGTGATTTTCTTAAATTATTCTCAGTGGTCAATATTTCCGCGACAATGATTTGTATTTAAAGGAAATCTAAAATCATTTTCAACACGTTTAGTTTTGTGTACATTACGGTACATATATTTAAGCGATTCCGAGCCAAAAAAGTTCAGAACTCTTCGTATGTATGCATACGAACTCAACCGAACCCGACCTACAAGCCGAGCCTGGCCTACGAGAGAATACCGTTTGAACGACTCGAGGTGGCCAACGGCCGTCGATAAATCGTGGAAAAGTTCGAAATCCCATCACTGAGTTTTCCTGCGTATATAATTTCGTGCGGGCGTGCACGCAGACGTCTTGAACTGTTCCAAACTGTCAGTCCTCCTCACCGAAACACGTCTGCCCGGACGCGTTCAAGCGCAAACGGCATTAATTGTTATTATCGTTGAACTTAAACCGGCCTTTGGTCGCTCTGCTCTCTTTTGGCCGAACCGCCGGCGTGCAGTCGCGACCCGGTGAAAACGACACACCGATTGACGTCCGACCGACGACAGGCGTACGCGTCGATTTTACGAGGCGTGCGAACTCGAATCGAATAATTTTTTTTCGCTTCGCCAAAAAACGCGTTAGTGTCTCTCGGCGTGTTTTGGTCGAGATCCCGGCGACCGCGGCTGTAAAACACCGACAACGGCACAGTAATCATATCGATATCAGACGGAGAGGGACGTTCACCGAGTCGGTTCGGTAATTCACGATCGATCGATTTGATCGTGAGTCGATAAATCGTTTTTGACGACACGCCCACGGGTCTCCGATTTTGGCCCCTATCGAAACAACATTCGGGCGGCGCGGACGAAATAAATCGCACTTCGCGAACGATGCAGATCGTATCCGCGCGTAAATAACATTATGTCGTGTGGGGTAGTAAATCGATAATATTTTCAGAAACGTTTTCCTACACCTCGT
The DNA here is from genome assembly GCA_027580255.1 of Therioaphis trifolii. Classification (NCBI taxonomy): domain Eukaryota; kingdom Metazoa; phylum Arthropoda; class Insecta; order Hemiptera; family Aphididae; genus Therioaphis; species Therioaphis trifolii. Next base: position 20,900,246 of record CM050409.1, read on the forward strand.
GCTCACGTTCTCGTTAGCGCGCCGTGAAATGCATTACGGATTGACCTGAAACGCGTTTTTTCAGACATCGCGGAAATGTATGACATGACCACTGTCGGCGTCCAACACGATCGCCAAAACTCGTTGTCGTCGTCGGGCCTTTGCGTTTTCGACTGCAACGCTTGTCTGGTGGGCGGCGTCAAAACCATTTCGGTCACGGTGAAAAACACCGGGCGGTCGGCGAAATACGTGTTCGTTCCCGAGGACGTGTGGTATACGAAACCGGTCGAAGTGAGTTTGTTAAGCGCGCCTATGGTATCCCGATCGGAACACGTTTTCCATTGGACATATTTGTATGGTTCACAATGATATTGCGTGTTAAGACTCGTGTGTGAAGCGGGCCGGGCGCCGAGTTTATTAATATGACAAAGAGACACTTCTCATTTTTTTTTTTATTTTTTTTTTTTTTTTTTGAATTTACTACCCGTTTTTCCATACGCCAATGATATTATACTCGTGAAAACAATACAAATCATTTATTCAGTACACGTTTTCCTTATTTAACGGTAAAAGCATAACTCAATAAATTTCAACAAATTGTGAAATCCCATCCAACGACGATCGCTACCGTGGAATAACAATAAAACATAGATTCTACTGAAAGGACAATTCGTCGAAAACGATTTCAGTAAATTAAATTCGGAATTCAAATTCTATATTTGTTTTTTTTTTTTTTTTTTTTGAATCGCATTAAATTGAGAACCTTGAATATCTTAAAGTTAATAGAGTTAAATAATGTGAGTCGGCGGAATGGTTGAGCACTTAATGTATATAATATAAGTGAAGAAATCCAAGGAAACAAGTAAAACTATTTATCAAACTACTCGTTTTATTTCAATACTGAATAATTAATACGTTCGTGAATAAGACCCAAAGTCAAATTTACATTTACTCGAATATCGCCTTTGCTTTCACTGAGATATGTACAAAATTATTCACCGAGATAATGGGGTTTATTCATCTCCCAGATTTAAATGGGACCGACATTAGAAAGTCACACTGAGCTATAAGAATAAAAATAAAAGAATACGACGTTTAAATCAGTCAATTAACTCGGGTTTAAACGTGACGTGCCTCGGTCCAATTATTCACAGTGTCCGTCTAAAGTCTATACGTTGTGCCGGTCGATATAATTTCGACACAAAATTTAGTGAATAAATCACTCACAGATTCATTATATTTTGTTGAATTAGCCACATTCAAACTAATTATTTAGACCTATTTTACTATACGTGTGTATTCATCACAAATGTGTATGAATTACATACTTGTGTGTATAAGTTATCTTTGGAGAGTTTCCACATGGCCAGTTTCTGTGGGAAACTAAATTAATTCTAAATTTAGAGTTAAAATACGTAAACATGGTAAATTATTCAAATTTGATCATAGATTTGGTAAACATATTTCATTTCTAATATTATATTATTGTGAAAAATTATTGTTTTAGGACATAGAGTGGACACAAACGATGACTTCAGGTGCATTTAAAATCACACCGTCGATATTCGAAATCAACAGCAAACAGTCGATATCGCTTAGTGTTACGTTCCAGCCGCGTTCCCCAGTGTTTTACGTATGTTTCATTGATTTTATATTCTTAGATCATAATTCGCACAAAATCTCATTGAATATTCAACGGTATGACATAATAATAATTATAGCTACAATCTATCCTGTACGTTAGATTATCATCCATCAGTCACATCATCAAAATCAAAAATAGTATATAATATTATATACATGATACCTGGTCTAATTTTTCTCCACCCCTGGTATATCAAAAACACAAACCTACACAACGACCTTAAAATTCCAACTCTGTCCCAACTAACTAAATCTAACCTAACCTATCCGTTCATTCCATTCTAAACTAGCTCAACATACAAATCCTAACCTAATCAATCGTCTTTCCTCCCACGTAAATTCAACCAACCGTCTGAGAAGATTAAATCGGACCTGGCCTAGAGATCTATTAAAATAATCTTTCGGGTGGCACTACTGAGTGCCCTCCCATTCTGTTAATCCCCGTTATTGTAAAAATATGTATTATAAAAAATTCACTTAATGTAAAAATTGATATAGATTGTAACTATGCTTTTTAACAATTATAAAAAGAAAGAAGTCTCATTTTCATTTCACGTTAAAGTGGTGATTTCAGAAAATAATTTAAAATACGAGAACTTCAATAAAAAGTAAACAGTAGTATCAATAATTTAAGGAGACACTAATGGTCGAGCGGCGTTAATAATGCTAACATTCCAATGACACGTTTAAATTGATTTTGAACTTAGAAGTAAAATGACTATTACTATGATTATATGATACTGAAAGTATAAATGACGAGTTTTGGATTTATTATGTTATTTATTTTACCTTAAAACTGATATTCGTTTATTTCGGTCAGCTCGTAATTCATGTGCCTACAGTTATTATTATTATTATTGTTTAAAATAAATCGAAAAGTAAAAAAAGAAAGAAAGAAAGAAAGAAAGAAAGAAAACCTATTACTTGTTTACCAAACGTTGACGTCATATTTTGTCTGGTAGGTTTTCTGCGAATATTTTATACTCTATAATACGTAT